>ARYC01019092.1:0-20444 GCA_000711775.1 Oxytricha trifallax | reverse complement strand
GTCAGCGTACTTATCTCTGAGTTATTGCAAGAACTTAATATATTATTCAGTCTTTATAAGACGAGGGTGAATAACATAAGTCTCGAGGCCACTATCTTCACTTATTCCTCCAAGAATAGCATGAAGTTAAACCTTAACCTTTTAGTCATAAACTTCTATATTACTATACCTCTTGTACCAAGACCTTGATATAAAGGTATTGAATGTAAATACAGCTTCATTAGCGTGTATGAACTTTATATTATGCTCTTAAGACCTCTCCTATTAATCGAATATATAATTTAAATTAGTCTTATAAAATGGAGCATTAAAGTTAATCACTCTCTTAATGCGATTGACTGTCTTGTAAGATATTCCGTTATTTTTATATATGTTAGCTATCGATTAAGCAGATAATGTGAAGCTCAGGAAATTGGCGATGAAACATCACAGCCCTCTAGGCTAGAGAGAAATGAGCCCAGTATTTAAGAGTCTTATCATTAATAAGATATTCAATATGATGCTGCTAAATTTTAAGGGTCTCTTAGGCTTAGAATTAAGCTACTATCTCTTTAAATTGAATCCTAATAGACAGTGAGACCTCACAGTTGCTGGAGATTTATGGAGGAGCCTTGCTATAGACGTATAATTTAGAATAGGCTTTAGTTGTTCACTATATTCATCACATCCATATCGCAACTTAAACAATAAATCTATATAGTCACTGTCATAAACTGACCCCAAATCTCGCATGTACTCACTTAAATTACTAATATTTAAACATTAAACCCCTACATAAACCCTATTAAAACCCTAATAAAGTATGCACTAATAGTCTAATTTTATCAATCAAAAACTCAATCAAACTACTGAAAGTTTTTTGGGGTTTTGATTGCTTGCAGTGAACTTAACACTCTTGCTACCAAATACTTGGTCAATTATCAGCTCTTGCTAATTCTTAGGCATTTTTAAATCCTTTAATATTTAATGGAGTTTTCCTTCTGATTATATTCAACTCATCTAAACTTTTATAATATACATTTCGGCAAAATTCTTTATGCTTGTAAATGTGAGTGTTTCAAAGAATGAACCTTTCTTATCTCCATAATTGGGTTTCACAGAACATTTTCTTTGGAATAAATGCTCCTTAGTAAATGCAAATGCTTCAATCAAGGTTCCATGAGCTATGCATAGCTGATTTTATTTTTTAATCATTTTTTACGCATAGGAAATTCAGTTTTCTTGCAGTGTTCTCACCTCTCTTATTAATTTCAAATCTCATACCTTTATATAGTATTATAAAACACTATTCATTTTGAAATAAAAAATATCTTTAAATTTTCAATTTAGTCTTTTCATGACAATAGTTTCAAAATCTTATGCTTTCTTTAAATTAGCAAAAACATCATTGATAACTATGATTGGTATTGGTATATTAGAATAGATACTAAACTTTATTATTGATAAAGATACAACCTTCGTGTTAGTATATGAAATAAAGTGAGCGGCTTTAAAAAATATAGTTTAATTATAAATTATAATATGTGTTGAAAACATTGAATAAAATAAATGTAATGTTTTTTTGTCCAGACAGTTCTTTAATCTAATTACTTAATGGCCAATTTTTGTTTTATATTTTTACGATTACTAAAACAGTATGTTATATATCACAATGTTGTGAGTATTCTTTAATAATATGATTTCATAAGAATATTGACAAATCTGTATTTAAATATATTTATATTAAGCTAACTCAGATAGTTAATTAAGAACAGTTTAAATAACCACATTTTTTAAACATAATAAATATTAGAATTTCAATTGTTAAATTATCTTTAAAAAAAGGAATTAGAATTAATGTTATGATATTTATATAGATATTATACTATCTTACTTTTTTTTTTAGTTTTAGATTGATAATTGAAAGAAGTGTTCTAACAAATTTACCAATTTAAATTAAATTTAATTTCATTGAATGATAACAGATTTTTAATTCGTTTAGTTATTAAATTTATAATAATTTTTAATTTTTCAAAGGTTAATTATTGATAATGAATTTAGACTAGTTTATAATGGTTAAAAATCTCTTCTTCGCTAATTCATGATATTCCCATATTAATCCTTCTCTCTTCTTATTTGATAATTTATCTCTCCAAAATTAATAACTTTATTTATTTGGCAAAGACGACTGATTTAATGCCTCAATTTCTTACTGTTAAGCTTATTTTGTTAAGAAACTGAATTTTATTTTCTTTATTTGTAATAAAACGAAAGATGATTAATATTTATGCTTAAGATTATTCTAAAATTATCTCAATTAAACATTATAATTTATGATTGAGTTTTCAATATTTTATTTGGACTTTGATTTGGGGTATAAACGGCTTATCCTCTTGTCTCAATGATTGACAAAAGATATTTAAGTTTAAGATTCTCTTTGGTCTGTATTTTATTAATAACAATGGTGTAGTTTAAGAAAATATATTCTTACGTTATCATGGGTTTTACTTATCTTACATTAACATGAACGATCAACAAATATCTTTTCTTATAATCTCTACTTTCTCACTAAGATTTTCTTCTCTCCATTGGAATATATAAATTAATTTCTAAGTTTATGTTTAAATATGTTATTATTAATATTTATAATTTTCTCCCTCAATTCATCATTACCTTCTCTGGAATGTACTTTGATTAGAGATCTTTATTAAAATCAAATTATTGCAATAAAACTTGTTGTCCTTTTAATTTTAGAGGCATCTTGATGATTTTAAGTTTGTACTACAAGAGTTTCTTTCACACATTTATCTAAATTTCGAGAGTGAAGGGACATGCGAAAAAATGAAGCCTATTTTGTTTAATCATTATTCAGGAAATTGCTAGCATGACTGATTATCATACTTGTGTCTGCTGCGAAAAATCTGATTCGTCAAGCTAGACTAGTAATAAAAGAATTGTTGACACATACAATCCTTTTTCTAATTTACCAACACGCATTTAAAATAAACGTTAATATCTTGTTCAATATCCAATTAAGATTCACCTAGCTCTTTCTATACCTAAACTCGATAATATAAGAAAAGCTTTATATTATAAACTTTAATACTAAATAAAAGAAGTTTAATCTATGATCCAAGAAACTAATGCATGCCAATCGTTTGTTATATTATATTTAACTTAAATTTTATTGATAGAACTTATAATTAATGATTTATTATATCACTTTTCAATGGAAAATTCAAGAATAATTTCATCTTCACATGGTCTATTCATATTCTTGTTTGAGTAAATAATTTCTAAAATATTCCCTTTAAATATGGAATCTTCTCCGAAATTCGTCTTTTCTAAATTATTTAGCTGCAAATGCAATTAAACATTTGAATCACTCCAGCTTGTGGAGTACATCTCTATTATTACTTTTTTTAAAGTTGATTTTAAACCACTTTCTTTCAATAATATCTGAGAAGTAGATATTTCTCATTTTATTTTATTTTAATAGCTAGTATTCATAATTTATTTCATAAGAGCTATTTATTAAGTGTTTTTGAGTAACCATGAAGATTCAATACTTTTCTATTCAATTAGGAAAGCTAATGTATCATACACTAAACCATATGTTTTTTGTAAATTATAATATTTTTTATAATAAATGTTAGTTCTTTCTGCTTTTCACTAAACCAAGGAGAATTTATTACTAACTGTAGTTGAAGGGCTCTTGAACCTGTCATGATGGAATTACTAGAAGGGTTGGGGTGTTGTTTTACCTGCTATGATATTGCCAAGATTAATTTAAAACTCTGATTTGCTCAATTCTTCTTTTTAGCGATTTATTCAATAAATAATTAATGTAAATGTGATTTTATAAACTTATCAATTTTTGTATAATTTAGTAGGGTTAGATAAACTATATTAATGTAAGAATATAAATCTTCTTTTTACTTAAGTATTAATTTAAATTTAATCAATCCCTCCCATAATTAATGAATAAATGCATCTGTATTAAATGATGTATTATTGAAAAAGCGCTTTATCTAGTATCTACTGCTATCTTCACACTAGTCAAGAGCTATTCCAAGAGCTTGCCTGCATTATCTCTACACTTGGTGACATTGGACTTCAAAAGTTCCTTTTCTAAGAGTAGGAATGAGATGTTTATTTTTGTTTCATCTAGAATAACTGTAATGGAGTCGATGTTTCTTTCATCTACAGTCTAGCTGAATGTTATGATATAACTAATTATAATGTTATTAAAGTAAAAATTATTAAAAAGTAATAATTGAAAATGTATTGCTTTAGAAATCATTTGCTTTTATTATTATTAGATTAAGAATGGGAATATATGTAAAATTTAAATAATAATAAACTCCTATAAATGAAGCAAGGAATAAAAAACTCTAACAAATTTTTATAATTTATAAAGTTTTATTAGTTGTTAATGCCCTTTTTATTTGTAAATATGTTTTTAAACTTTATTAAATGCAATCAATCAATTCATATTTAAAATTAATAATATTATATTTTATTATATAATATCCAATATTTGTTAAATGCTAACATAAATTTATAAGATTTTTATTATTTATAAGTATTAAATATAATTATGAATTATAGGAAAACATAATCATAATAATTATTATGAAAAACTATAAATTAGAAGAAATATAAATATCTCATAATCAGAAATGAAGGAAAGCAAAGACAGATAGAATTTAAGATTTAATATGAGGCATTGTTTATTAAATAAACAATTAAAATTTTAAATAACAATAAAATAAGTATATATAAATATTAAGTCAATGAATATTAAGAATTTAAAACTAATTTATTTTTTAATATGTTGTTAATTAAATAAACTATTTATTCAGAAATATCTTAAGTTAATAATTACATGTATTGTGAACTTAATCAAAAATTATACTTTAATTATATTAAAACTATTTAATCTTTCTTGTCAATAAAAGCCATTCTTATTGCAACTTGCTGACTCAAGTATATAAATCTGGGTGTTTACCAGGTTTGTAATTAAACAATGGTGTTAACACTGCATCCAAAAAGGCTTTAGTTTTTTTTAAAATGAAATTCCATGTCGATTGTAAATGAGTAACCAGTGTGAACCTCAACTTCTTATCAAGCTTAAATTTCATCTAATTTTCCTGTAAAATCAGTTATTAAATTCCTTTATTTTTGTTTCATTTATTTTTACTTTTGCTTCACTACCTTTAAATCATCCCAGATTGTAGCTTCTCTAGATTTAGTGATAAGTTGAATTTCTCTAAAGTGTCTTGAAGTAGCCAGCATTAAAGTCTATATTCTTGGGTATTTTCAATTTGTATACAGATCCTACTTCAAATCCAATATCACCACCTGGATGGTAAATTCTTCTTGCTAAAGTGGCACCCTACTTCACTTCTCTAACACAAATTGCTCTATATAATATAAGCATTTTTACTCATCTTTGACCATAATCTACAAGTTTTTTGTCAGACTGATTTGTTAATAAGTGTAAGAAAAATAATTTAATAAATGCATTCTCAAAAGTAAAATGGTAAATAGAGGTAATATAGCTGTCAATGAGTAAAATAATCATCAATAAAAAGAAGTGAAAGTGAAACACTAGACTTAGATTGTTCAATGATAGTACCGCATCAAGAAAAAGACTTGAAAACAGAAGATCTATTATCCCCAGAGACAATTATATAATCAAATTATTATCATTGTTATTATTAATAAATATACCAATGAAGTCTTTATTACAAATTAGAATTTATTGATAAAAATGAAGAAATACTTACAGTTAAGCATGTAAATTCATGTTGCTTATCAATCTTCTATGCTTTTTTGAATATTCTTAGAGCATTTATTATCTGTACTTTTGAAGTGTATTATTTATACAAGGTATATTTATCATTAAATGAGCTCAATAAACTAGTTACCTAGCACTTAGAACCTAATAGAGCATATTTAACTAATTCTCCACAATGTGAACTAACACCCACCGCACCCTTCTTTAAATAATTCTTGTTTAAATAGTCTTTACGATAGGCAAATTGCAATTTATACCATCAACTACTGAGATGTCATAATCCCTGCTTCCATAATTATACTCGTTAGTAAGCTCTGCCCTTTTTGCCTATTATCTTTTCTCTTGGAAACTCACTTGCTTCGAAAAACAAATGGCTCCTCTACTCTTGAAGATTTACTTATTTTAGAGGCTTAAACTGACGCAAGATACACGTTGTGGTAGTTTATGTTATATATTTTAAACAATTTAATAAAGTAAAGTTATCATTTTATTCTTAAAAAGTTATTAAAAGAAATGGTTATGGTGATGTAATCATCGGAAAGTACAGTTTGGACTAGTCTCTCAATGATTATATCTACATAACTTCTTTCTTATCTACCATTTTAAATTGAAAGATAAATTTTACGATGGAATATCCTAATTACAATTTAAATTAAGCATTTTCTGAACTTTCATATTTAAATAATTTTCATGTTTATACTATCTTATAGAATAAAATTGTAAGATAATATTAATAATTTATATAATATCAGATGCATTTATAATTTGAAATATTTAAATTAATAATTATTGTATTAACATTAAAATTAATACTTATTATACTTATTAAAAATGGAAATCGCTCTAATATAGTTTAATCTTCTTCTTCATCATAAATTTCTTTCAAGTCTACTAAGTCCCCTCTCTGTGTATTCTTGCGAAGCACCAGTTAAGTGGCATCTGTGGTCTTACCAGGTAGGACCACTAAAAAATAAAATTATATATATTCTTTTTGTAACTCACATTATATTTGAGTGCAGTACTTCCACCTGCGTCTGATCTATAAGAATACTTTTAAATATATTAATTTTGTGATTAAATTTATCAATTTTTTCCTATTATTAACTATAATTCTTTTAATTTTAAGTTAGTAATTATGATATATAAATGTAATCATTCTGAATGAAATAATTAGTGTGATACTTATTATAATGGTGATATTAGATAAACACTTTGCACTAGTAAAAACTAATGACTAGTAATTTAAGTAAATCTCGATTTCATAATCTCAATTATTGACGGATTGCATTCACATTAATTATTAGGGATTGTAATAAAGTATATTTAAATACAATATTTTTGATTAGTTTAAGGTAATCTCCAATTATCATTCAAGTAATAAAATACATAAATTTATGAATAAATAAGTATTTAAAACGACTCATAGGTTAATGTTTTCTTCTATTTCTAGTATATTATCCAAAATTATATACTTAACATTGTTCCTATTGATGTCGTCTTTCCCATAAAAAGTCTATCTTGACTATACGAATAAATTTCCCTCTTCATTTTTTTTAAGTGTCTTCATCTTCATAGCCTATTGCTTCATCTGCCTAGTCACTTATTTTAATAAAAAATGCTTTCAATTTCAAAATAAAAAACTATATATTAGTGAGAGCGTATTTCTGTATAATTTTTATACTTATTCTGTTAATTTCCTATTCATTTTATCGGGTAATGGCCCCCTGGGGGGGCCGCTAAAATTATTTTTCTAATTTTCATAAAATGACCTAAAAATTATTATAACATCAATTTAACATGATATAACTTATAAATATGGTCTGAAATTACCTTTTAAAGGAATACATTGAGACCCAAATCAGATTAACATTACACATTAACATTATAAAAGACATTAATTTTTGGAAAAATTTAATTTTTTTCTTATAAATTTAATGTCTTAAATATTTATTATTTCACTAATTTAATAACTCATAAAATGATTAACTGTTATAATAGCATATAATATAATGATTCAGTTATAAATTAACTGTTTGGCAACATCAATAAAAGCTCTATCAATTTATATAACAGTTAATCATTTTATGAGTTATTAAATTAGTGAAATAATAAATATTTAAGACATTAAATTTATAAGAAAAAAATTAAATTTTTCCAAAAATTAATGTCTTTTATAATGTTAATGTGTAATGTTAATCTGATTTGGGTCTCAATGTATTCCTTTAAAAGGTAATTTCAGACCATATTTATAAGTTATATCATGTTAAATTGATGTTATAATAATTTTTAGGTCATTTTATGAAAATTAGAAAAATAATTTTAGCGGCCCCCCCAGGGGGCCATTACCCATTTTATCTTATTTGATTTCCACTCTGAATAAATTGTACTAATTTTTCTTAGCCTGTTTACTTATAGCTTTAAGTATGACAGTTCTTAGCTCTTTTACTCTATTTTAAGGTAATTATATTTTGAGGTTGATTTGAATCTCTAAAGTTAGAATAATTGTTGTAATGGGTGTACGAAGTATTCTTGTTGATTAATCAAAATTTTAGAGTTGAAGAATAACTATTACTACCAGTATAAATATGATTCTGCTTTTATTGATTGTCTGTACTATTGTTCAATTAAATCCTTTTAAATAAGAAAGTTATCTATATCTAGTTTAACTTTCTTTAGATTCTGTAAAAAGTGTGGTACTTTCATCGATTACTTAAATTTTATCTGTGAGTTTGATTTAAGAGTGTTTTATCCAAGGAGCTTTAGGCTTAGGTGGTATTACATTTTTCATATCAAACTCTTGCTAAAAAATTTCCTCTTCACATTTGATAAGAAATATTTAGTGGTATAACAAAAGGAAATTAGAAAGATGGTCTTGTATAAAAAGAATGGAAAGTTTATTGTAACTATGAGAGCACAGAAATTAATTTATATCTGGGAACATAAGGGAAACATCTGGTGACAACGTTAAAAATGATAATGAGATTCTGCATGCTAATTCTAAGTAAATTAATAAAAGCATATACATAATATTATTCAATAAAACTATAGTTTATTTAGAATTTTTACCAAAGCAGTATATATTACGCCTCTTAAAGAATATATTATTAGCATTTATATTTGAAACATTTGCGATGAGTTTTTACTTTCTTTACACCCACACACAACTTATAGTAATTTTTAAGTATTAAGTAGTGAAATTATGTATGTTTATCAACAACTGGTAAATAACATTTAATTGTTGCTGTTACCTTGATTATAGTCTCCATCATTATTATTTCCCTATTGCTATTTTTTCTTGCTTAAAATGCTAATATTGTAATTCTTAAATAGATTTATTACATTTACCTGAGTAAAAATTAATGATTATTCTGAATCTGTAGTAGTGTAAGTCGATTTCTTTATATTATCTTTAAGGTTCAAATTTATAAGCAAAGAATATATTATTAATTATTTATCTGAAGAGTCTAATTTTGAAAAATTTATGATTCAAAATTTATAGTATTTTTTGCCAATATAAATTTAAAAATCTATAACTTTTTTATTATTTAATCACTGATTTTATATATTTTTATTTGTTAAACATTTGAATCGAAATATTGTTGCGTTCTGAATTCACTGATGCAAATTAGCTCTGTTTAATTTAATTCTAATGAATAGAAGATTATTTAGAGTAAAAGACACTTTTTCAGTTTACTATATATGTTTCACTTTAACTTGTGAAGTTAATTAACTATTATGATAATTAACTATTATGATAATAGTTGATATACATAGGAAACTTATATAACATTTTTAAGGAATTATAGGCATTCCTTGTTAACATAGCCTCTTTTATCAGAAGTACCTCCCTCAACAACAATTATTAAGTCCTTTAGTGCAGTCTAATCATCATAAAAATTTGTGATTACTTTCAAGTTAATTGCATAAATGTGAAACATATAGATTTTAGGTTTTAAAAGTATTAATTTTTGGAAATCTAAATGTCAAAACACTAATATCAATTAAACAAGCGTAGTGGAATTCGAACTTTCCAACTTTTATGAGTATTTGTCTATTAACGAGCATTTTATAAAAGAATTTTTAAGCTGCTCACAATGTTAAATATTACTTAAACCCATTTAAATTTGCGAGACTTTTAATTTATATTACATTTTAATTATATCCTTACAATATTCTAATTTTTAAAATATTTAATATCATAATGAATCTTGCATAAATAGATTCTCATTCATATAAATGGCTTTAATGAGATTTTCCATTGCTTCTTATAATCTTATTCAAGAGCAAATATTACAAAGTTCATTTAAGAAATACTATAAAGCTGAAAATATTTCATCTATATCAATCATTAATTTCCGAACCTGTTGAAAATTGTTCTAATATTATATAGTATTAATATTAATATTAGTGAAAATCATATAAATCAATATTGTTGATGTTATATAGCTAATAATGTATAGATAATTAGGGGGGTTCTAAGTCGGTGCAAAATTTTTTTCGCAAAAACGTCAAAATCCTAAATCGGTGCAGGATCATTTTTTGACATTATTGGCCTATCTGATCATTTTACCCCCCATAAAAAGTATCATTATTTACTTCTTATCTTCTTAATCGGACTCCTTCATGACATCTCGATCAAATGACAATAATATTTTCATAAAAATAATCATATATTATTATTAAAAAAATATTTTTTCATTGGGACAGATATTTGTTAAAAGTAAAAAATAAAATATATATTTATAATGAAACCTAATTATTCAATTAAAAACATCATTATTATTGGCTAAAATTAATGATATCTAGAATTTAATCAAATCTACACACTGATTTGTGTATTTCATAAAGGCAATAAATGAAGCAAGACAACAAAAAAAAAATTTTCTTAATTTCCAATATTCGTTTTTAATTGAATAATTAGATTTCATTATAAATATATATTTTATTTTTTACTTTTAACAAATATCTGTCCCAATGAAAAAATATTTTTTTAATAATAATATATGATTATTTTTATGAAAATATTATTGTCATTTGATCGAGATGTCATGAAGGAGTCCGATTAAGAAGATAAGAAGTAAATAATGATACTTTTTATGGGGGGTAAAATGATCAGATAGGCCAATAATGTCAAAAAATGATCCTGCACCGATTTAGGATTTTTAAAAAATTTTGCACCGACTTAGACCCCCCTCGATAATTATAACTATGAATGTATTAATAATTGAATGCCTAATATAGAACATGATTAATATCTTATAGTATATATTCTAAAAATTCTAAAACCATTTTGATAATAGTTTAAATTAAATTATATTTTGATATACAAGTCTATAAAGACTTTTACAAATTCTAAGGAAAATTTTTCTTTAAAGAATAGAGATTCAACTTTTTTCATTTATTCACTTTTTGTGGAATAAGAAATATTAAATTTGATAAAAAGAGAGTTTAAAAATTAATATAGAAATAAGTATAATTATACATAGATTTATGGCTAATTACATAAGTAATATTAGGATTCCTTAATTTGAGACTTATTATAATTATTAATACTTACTAACAATCAAAACCCCAAAACCCCTTAGTGAGGTTTATAAGTGCTTTGATTTGTAGGGTATAGTTGGGGTCTTATTGGGGTTAGTAGACAAAATGCAGGTTTTATATGAATTTAATGAATATTTAATGATTATTATTGTGCTTAACTCAAACAAATTTTATCTGCTTGTCTTTGTGATACCTCTTGAATCTCGCTGTCTTTAGTTGTTCTAGAATGTCATCTAATGATTATCTTGGATATGCTGGAGCTTTAACTATGACCATCTCAACTATCGTCTTAATTTTATCGCAGATTTCTTCTTATTTTATATGTTTAGCTGCTAAACTTATTGATTATTTCTCGTGCTTTGTTCCAAAGTATGACATACTTTCCATATCGCTCTCTAATATGATAACAGCAACTGCCCATACATCCCACTGAACTGAGCCATTAGTCCATTTCTCTCTAATTGGGAAGTATCCAGGAGTACCAAGAACTTTCGCCAAAGTCACTATCTCTTATCTTAAGGCTCTATTGAAATCGATAACTACGACTTCTAAAGGGCAGAGGTTAAGCATAATATTTTCAGGCTTCAAATCTCTATGAACATATCCAAGTTCATGCAACTCCTTGACACCCTTAATCATATCTGTAAGAATATCATTTAAGTCATCAGGATATCTATTATGATATAGATAGTCTCTTAAAGTCATTTCAAATTTCTTGAGCCTTAGTGCGATGAAACCATAGCTTAATATAACACCATTTAACTTAAGCAAGTTCTTGCAATCTCTTCTTTAAGCCTCTCTAAGAATCATATATTCGTTAGCAAACTCATTTTAATACTGCTCATTTTTTATGAGATAGCTGAAAGGGTATACCTTGTATGCATACTCTTCAACTACTATAAGCTTTGCCTTCTTAGGCACACTTATGTGCAAGTAATTTTAAATGCAGCTACTAGGTTCAATTGCATTTAATGCAGGAATACTCATTGCTTTCGCTTGGAAGCATGCTAAAACAGTATGATCTGCAGGCTAGTTCATTGATTCAAAGCGACACTGTCTCTTGAGCTTCTCCTGTAGGTCTCTTTAAGACTCAAGAATTTTTGATTTTCTTTTAGCAGGTACAAGTTATTAAGTCTCCTAATCTTAAATCAAGAATTCGCTAAGATGATGTTTTTGCATATGCTTCTTAACCTTTGCTGAGTGAGTGTAAGACTTCATGCATGTTGTGCATTGGTACCTTCCATCCACTTTGTCATGTTTAAAATAGATCTTGGCCTTGCCAGAGTGTACCTCTTTAATGTGCCTCTTCAAGCTAGACTCAATTGAGAAGAAGTTTTAGCAGTCTTCACATTAAAATGTTTTAATTTTTTCTATTGGTTGCAGTTCCTTATCTTCTTCAACCAATTCAACTTATGTTTAAACACCCATCTCAGCGCTCTACTTCTTGTTTTAAACTTAAATTTTAAAGACCTCAGCTTCAAACTCTAGAGCTCTTAGCTCTACCTCCTTTTCAATATAAATTACTTCTGGTTTCTTGGAGGAGCCAGTTTAGCATTGATTGACCTGCTCCTAAAAGTGCTGCTCTACGATTTAAGTTGACCGCCATGTTTAAATTCAAATTTAAATTTCTATTATAAGGCTCTTAAAACCTCTTTAGCTATATCTGGACTATATAGTAGTTGCAACAGTATTAATGATGGTTTTATCTAAGCTCTAAGACCATATTTATACTTAGTTTACAACTATAATTTTTCTAATTTCATGCTTAATATTTTTAATTTTGGCACCAACTTAGATAAAATTCAGGTTGGTACTGGAACCAATTATGTTTTGAACCAATTTGGAACTTTTCAATTAAAACCTCATTAGTTTAAAACTAGGTACTAATTAAGTTTGGTACTATTAAATTGGTACCAATTAAAATTAAACGAATTTAGTACCAGTACTAATTAAATTTAAACAAATTTAGTACTAATTTAATGGAACTAAATTGATAAAAATGGAGCCCCATCTCTGCTGTTTGGTACACCTTCTGCAAACTTTCTCCACGTATCTTTGCAGGGTTGACCTCCTATAAGATGCCCATATTTAATAGTAAGATTTTAAACAATAGGATTCCAGAAGTCTATAAATTATAATTTGAAATTCATTAATAGGAAGAGGAACAAAGATGGAATCACTCAATGATCAAATGAAAAGAGTCTAGGCTGAAGAAATGATATCAAGATTCAGAAGTAAGGAAGATCTCTATCGATACCTAACTTTACATGGTAGATAACTTTATGACTATTAACATATTATACAGTTGGTTTATTCCTTCCAACGATGGAAGGTACCAAAATTTCATTCTTGAAAGCAATACTTTGTGAGGAGAAGAAAGCTTTTAAAAATAAAGACATTAAACTAATCGAAATTCCCAACTACCCTGAAAATTTCAGTCACTAATCTTTATGAGGATGCCATGTAAGATGAGGAAGTGGTAGTTTACCTTCCTACCAAGAAACAACTCTCTAATAAACTACAGAGAGGAACTTTTTCTTTGGTGTTCTTGGTACAATAAAAGAGGAGTATCTCAGAGAAATAATTGAAGAAGCACATAAGCAACGATATTCTATCTCTCCTGAAGACTAGAAAAAGCAAGGCATTCTAATAAGCTCAGCTTGGCTAGAGGAACTTAAGAAGCATCCTTATCTTTCAAGTAACTTTGACATATAACTTTGTAGGAAAATCTGGCACTGGCATATATCTTATGAAAGAGCATGCAAAGGTTCACAGTGAAAGAAAGTCGCAGACAATTTATGAGGTGAGCAAGAGGCTTTATAAAGATGTCTAAAAACCTGATGAAATGAACAAAGATGCAGGAGCTGGCACTAAGAGAAGAAATATGGGCCCAAGCAAGCCATAAGAAGAGGAGAAGAAAGAAGAGAAGCCAAACCCCTTTATGGGTTAGTTTAATATGTGAACTTATTCATTCATTTAAATCTAAAACTTATTTATAAACATTCATTCGTCCCTCTCTCGCACAGACTGTTGTCTTATCTACGCTCACTCTCTTACAGCTGCTTTGAATTAAGTCTACTGTATCGATGGGCAAGTCATGCATAAGATGATACAGCAGCAGCTTCTTGTAGTATGTCTTGATTTAACTCCAGTAGAATTCAATTCCATTAAATTAAGGGCTATAAGGAACGTTGTATACAGTAGTTATGTTTAGCTCTTCATAAGCTTTCTTAGACTCCTTAGTCTTATGAACTGAGAGGTTATCAACAAACAGGATGATCTCTTGGTTACTATACTTCTCTCTGAGCTTATGTAGGAACTCTATGTACTACTCTCGCTTAATAGAGCGAGGATGAATAACATAACTCTAGGCCTGAATCTTCACTTATACCAGCCATAATTGCATGGGTGACTACCTTAACTTTTTAATCATAGACTTCTATATTATCATACTTCTTATACCAAGATTATTAATAAAGGTGTTGAAGGTAAAACACAGCTTCATCAGCATGTATGAACTTGATGTTATTAGTAATAGCTCTCTGCATTTAATCATATATATAGTTTAAATTATTACTATAAAATGTTACTGTAAAATCAATCACTCTCTTCACTCTGTTGACAGTCTTGAAAGTAATACCATTTCTTCTATAAATATTGGCTATAGTCTAAGGAGATATACGCATGTCAGCAAACCTGCGATGAAACATCACAGCTCGTTAGTCTAATGGAAAGTGTGCCCAATACTTCAAAGTCTTAGAGTCGCAGTGGAAGTCAATATGAGCCTGAGAGAACTTTTATTTTCTTGCAGGATGCGTTCAACAACCAGAATTAAAATGCTAAACAGCTAGCAAGCAGTGATACCTAACAGTTGAGGTACTCTTGCGTAATAACTTTGCTATTTGCTGCATAATTTAGTACAGGTTTGGCTTAGTCTATATTAATACTTGTACCATACCTAAGCTTAAGCAGTAAATCTAAATATAAATCATCATAAATAGACCCTAAATTTCGCTAATTTCTATTTCTCATTTGCAAATTGGCCTAATTTCTCTACTAACCCCAATAAGACCCCAACTATACCCTACAAATCAAAGCACTTATAAACCTCACTAAGGGGTTTTGGGGTTTTGAATATAATGTATTTATCATTATATTCATATAACTTAATAATTATTATATATATAAACGTAGTGTATTAGCTTTAATAAGTAAAGCATTTTAGTAAACTAAAACGATGTTATTTAATGACTCTTTCTTAGTTAGAAACCAATATTTTTAAAAATCACAATGTTACTAAAAAGACTATTGGGCTTTGTTTATATATAACTCTTTCTCAATTTGTGGCTATAATATATAATTTTGTAATCGATTCAAATATCGATGAAAAGCAACAGCATAATCTATCAATATTTCATAAAATAAATGAAAATATTGAATAATTTAGAATAGCATTTTATTGGACCTATTATCTATGAGAAATTATATATTTTGTAAAATGTATTTAGTCTTTCTTTCTCTATATTTAAATTTAGGATATAAAAATCTCACTTTAAAATATCAAACACATCTATTTTTTAAAAAAATTATATATCATTGAGCTGTAAAAATATATTAAAGTTAATAAGGATCTATATTACTAGGTAATTTAATTAATCATGACTTAAAATTGATTTGATTCTTTGATAATCAATCTTTTCCATTTTAGTTAAATTTAAATTAATAAACTAAAAATCAGCATATGCAAATTCAGGTTTCCAGAGTGTGAAAGCTATATTTTGTCATTACTAGCTTTTTATATAAGATATTAAAATTTGATCTTTAACATCCTTTAAATAATTGAGTTACAATGCTTCAATAGTTATTTTATTATATTACTAGCGCATTACTTATACTCTTCTTGATCATGAAGTAACTTAAATTATTTGAATTATAAATATAAATTATTGGTAATTGATGAATAGCTATTCAATGACCATTTCTGAATAAAGAATATAAAGATATACAAAGATTATTAAGAAATACTATTCTTGTCAAAATAATTTAAAGCTTTATTGAAAAAATATTATGCTTGATACATTAAAATAAAAAAAATATAAAATATATATAAACAGTTATAAAAAGATTATTAATAAATTAATTAATATCTAATTGAGAAATTATAAGCATTTTATTTAAAATAATGTAAAAAAAAGAATAAAAAAAGTATTTTAGCATAATTTAAAAATATTCATAATTACATAATGAAATTTAATTGACAAAATATTGACACCCCTGTTGAATATGGATTATGTATAATTTTAGATTATTAAATATAATTTTTAAATTTTATTGTTGCAAATGTTTCTATTAATCAGTTTTATATTTTTTAAGAACTCTCTTTTTATATATTTTATCTATAAACTTATTTTTAATTATTAGTTTTTTTAATTTTCTTCAATTAATTACTTTTTTATATATATTTTATTCATTGATTAAAATGCAAAAATAGGAATTTTGCGAAATACAAATAAATCATTTAATTACAAGTTTTCATACCAGCCACTATATACAACAGTTATTAATGATATTTTGATTAAGCTTTTAATGTTATTAATTTAATTTATTAATAAATTTAAGTTGTGGAGAGTTCTAAAAGATTTTGGTGGTCTACCTAAATATATATTATCAAATATTTATAATAATTATATATTTTTAGATTAATCATTACTGCATTTTATCACTTGACATTTTTTTTTGCGCTGTCTCTGACTTCGGTCTGATACTATCAAATGACTCCATTCAATATGATTTAAATTTAAAATTATTTGAAAATTTATAAAACATTATAATCTTTAAACTTTAAAAATCAACTACAGCTGCAGAAGGAGAATCAACTAATATTGTTTCCAAAAATGAGTAGCCCTTCCTTATATTGTTCTTTCTTGGAAATATTTTTAATCTGTTAGGTGCGATAGTCTATATGAATTCGTAGATGCGGCTTTGCTTCTCAGAGTGGCCTTGCACTGCGTCAAAGAAGACTGTTTTTGCCTGATGAAATTGCAAGATGTTAATTATAAAGCCCTTCATCCCAACAATGACTCATTAAAGTGTTGAGAGTATTTACCCCAACCAGAGTAACGAACTCCAATCTATGTGAGTTTGATCCACTCACCCTGATCTACTTCCTTGTATCCAAGTTTTTTTAGAGATTGTCGAGATAATTCCTTCTTCTAATTCACTTTTCATATATCGATGAGTCCTCTTTCTTGAATTAATTCGATAGGCATGTCCAAAATCTCCTAATCACGAATGGTTTCATACCGTTAGTCTTGCCTTAGTTTTCCATGAAGGATTCATCAATACTACCTCGCATAATATGCCATTAATTTTGAGACAGTCCTTCGCAATTTGCTCACACATTCATAAGTTCGTAACTTCTCCCTCGCACAGCACAGGGTTCGTAATATTTTTGTAAGTAAGATTCTTTACTTTTTATTTGAAGGCTATCAATTCATGGCCTTTGTTCATCTTAAGAGTCACTAATTTCGGACCCCTAAATATTCCCATCTTCTCGTCAACATCTTTCCTCTTTTTAATCATCTGTTCATGTTTGTAGTTTTTTTTAGCACAAGACCTAGTGCTTTTCTCTGTCATTGCGAACTCCTTCAAACAATAAATGCATACTCTCTTGGTTTTTTACCATCTCTCTTGTTCTCTTCCTTATGTTGTTAGCTAAGATAGGAGTTCATAGAGTTGCCTTGTGTGTCGCTTTTGCTGCAGTAAGTATGCTTCACCAGCTCTGTAGCATCAACATGCTCAAAGATTATTTCCTTGCCCATTTTTAATAATTAGTTTTTTATAGTTATTCCTGTACTATTTTTTGTAAATTTATATTTTTGAATTCTTGGGCGAATTATTTGATTTTAATTTTTTCAAATCCGCAAAATATTTATATGGGATTTTTTGCCGCAAATCATTAATGAGTTTTATTGACAACTCCTTATAAATCATTATCTTTATTTATTGTAGTAATTTTGTTGTGCTTTGTTTGAAAAAATTGCTTAGTTAAACTATGATTTCCATTATATATTAATTTTTATTTTCTAATTAAATAGACTTTAATGTCATCTCATTAAAGAAAATAATTAAATACATAATTATCAAAGTATGTAAAGTATAAACAATGTTTGATATTAAAGTAATTGCTTTTTTTTAATTTAAGATTTAAATAATATTAAAAATTTTTATTCATAAAGATAATAGAGAGAAGAAACATCAATATAAACCCCCATTTTTAAAAATATAATTGCAATATATTTTGATGCAACTTTTATAAATATATTTATTCGTTTGCAAAATTTATTAATAATATAAATTTTATATAAAATCATTAAACATTTTATGGGTTCATTCTTAAAACTAAATTCTAAGATAATTTCAAAATAAGGACATTATTTAAATAATATTTTATTTATGTGCTAAGTTATTGAATTTATGGTGACATAGATGCAGTGTAAATACTTTCACTCTTAAAAATGACTTTTATTAGTAAGCTCATTGTAAATCATTTATATAATTAAGTATTATAATTAATTCCTTTAAGAATAATTAATCTTAATTAAATTAATGAAAATTAATTTAGAGTAAAATTCTCACAAAGTTGTTTAAAAGGTTAGTTTGGTTAAAAATATATAAATCATATAAAATAAAAAATAATTCTATTTAAGTTTAACCCTACTAGATCTGAATAGAACAGAGAGGCAATAAATAAACATAAAATTTTTCTATTTTCATTAATCTTAGCGAGATGACTATATTTATATAGAGATTTCTAAAGTATACTTTGTAATTTTTAACTTTTCTACTTAAGACTGCGATGAAGAAGCAACATGTGACTGACCACGATGCTAGGGAGCTTTCTCAAAACTTCCGCTCTAAGAGTGACATGATGACTCATCTGAAGTACAATAGTAAGATTAAGTTTCGTGTCATCCGCTTAGGAGGCTACTTCCTGCATGCTGATGATCACATCACCATGCGATTTTTGAAGAGCTTTTCTCGGGCTACAAAGACCTATTGAAAGCTGGAAACGTCATGAATTTTAATGTGCAATATTATGAAGAACTCTCCGTAGAGAAGATTTTTAGGCCGGTAAAAGATTACCCGGAGATCATTAAGTTCATGAACTACTATTAAGATTACCAAGTAGTACCCGATAGAAAGTATTTTTACGGCGTGTTGAGTACGCTCTGGCCGGGTTATTTATCCGAGCTCATCAAACATGCAAACAATGTTTGAAACAGAGCAAGTAAGTAAGAAGAGGCTATAGAGAAGATCTTTATTAGGGATGACATCTTTCAGAAATTTAAATCGTAACCTTTATTTTAGAGTAATTATAAACCATTCATGCTAACCTACTTTAAAGAGACGAAAGGTAAAGCTTTTCTGATGTTGAAGTTCATGTCAAAGCCCAGAGGTCAAAGGCAAAAAAAGATAGTTCCATGAGATTTCTTTGGCATTCTAAGACTTTAATTTAAGGCCAAAGTGGAAGACAATGGTGGAGAGATGCTAGAGAATATTACATTTGAAATGATTCATGATACTACAGGGAATAGACACAAAGGGGATGTAGAAATGAAGTGAATATAAACTGCAATTATTTAATATATGAAACTACTACTCCCGATTTTAATGCTAAGTAGAGCTTAATTTTAAATACATGCCTCTAAATAATTTTAATAATCATTTCTTTCTCTAATGACTAAATATGCTTAACGATAATGTTGCGGTGCTCATTTTAGCTCAACTTAAAGTCATTTTCTAACACTATCTGCTGTTACTATCGTTTTATTTAGGCAACACCCCCTTAATACAGTGGTACTTTAAGGAGTAAGGGGCATTAAACAAGCACGAACATCTTAGTTGTAAGAATTTTTCTTTCCTTTCCCTGCTGTGATGGCACCTTAGATTATTCCAGATTATGACAATATTTTCTTTCTTGTATATTCTATCCTAATAGTCGAGGAAATCGACTACATCCTTTGTTTTCAAAGATTTAGGCTTTATCATGAACTCTTCGAGAGTCCTACAGTATCGCTTACCCCTACAATTGCTGGAATCATTTGCAGATTAATGC
>ARYC01019091.1:0-26301 GCA_000711775.1 Oxytricha trifallax | reverse complement strand
ATTAATAAACTAAAAATCAGCATATGCAAATTCAGGTTTCCAGAGTGTGAAAGCTATATTTTGTCATTACTAGCTTTTTATATAAGATATTAAAATTTGATCTTTAACATCCTTTAAATAATTGAGTTACAATGCTTCAATAGTTATTTTATTATATTACTAGCGCATTACTTATACTCTTCTTGATCATGAAGTAACTTAAATTATTTGAATTATAAATATAAATTATTGGTAATTGATGAATAGCTATTCAATGACCATTTCTGAATAAAGAATATAAAGATATACAAAGATTATTAAGAAATACTATTCTTGTCAAAATAATTTAAAGCTTTATTGAAAAAATATTATGCTTGATACATTAAAATAAAAAAAATATAAAATATATATAAACAGTTATAAAAAGATTATTAATAAATTAATTAATATCTAATTGAGAAATTATAAGCATTTTATTTAAAATAATGTAAAAAAAAGAATAAAAAAAGTATTTTAGCATAATTTAAAAATATTCATAATTACATAATGAAATTTAATTGACAAAATATTGACACCCCTGTTGAATATGGATTATGTATAATTTTAGATTATTAAATATAATTTTTAAATTTTATTGTTGCAAATGTTTCTATTAATCAGTTTTATATTTTTTAAGAACTCTCTTTTTATATATTTTATCTATAAACTTATTTTTAATTATTAGTTTTTTTAATTTTCTTCAATTAATTACTTTTTTATATATATTTTATTCATTGATTAAAATGCAAAAATAGGAATTTTGCGAAATACAAATAAATCATTTAATTACAAGTTTTCATACCAGCCACTATATACAACAGTTATTAATGATATTTTGATTAAGCTTTTAATGTTATTAATTTAATTTATTAATAAATTTAAGTTGTGGAGAGTTCTAAAAGATTTTGGTGGTCTACCTAAATATATATTATCAAATATTTATAATAATTATATATTTTTAGATTAATCATTACTGCATTTTATCACTTGACATTTTTTTTTGCGCTGTCTCTGACTTCGGTCTGATACTATCAAATGACTCCATTCAATATGATTTAAATTTAAAATTATTTGAAAATTTATAAAACATTATAATCTTTAAACTTTAAAAATCAACTACAGCTGCAGAAGGAGAATCAACTAATATTGTTTCCAAAAATGAGTAGCCCTTCCTTATATTGTTCTTTCTTGGAAATATTTTTAATCTGTTAGGTGCGATAGTCTATATGAATTCGTAGATGCGGCTTTGCTTCTCAGAGTGGCCTTGCACTGCGTCAAAGAAGACTGTTTTTGCCTGATGAAATTGCAAGATGTTAATTATAAAGCCCTTCATCCCAACAATGACTCATTAAAGTGTTGAGAGTATTTACCCCAACCAGAGTAACGAACTCCAATCTATGTGAGTTTGATCCACTCACCCTGATCTACTTCCTTGTATCCAAGTTTTTTTAGAGATTGTCGAGATAATTCCTTCTTCTAATTCACTTTTCATATATCGATGAGTCCTCTTTCTTGAATTAATTCGATAGGCATGTCCAAAATCTCCTAATCACGAATGGTTTCATACCGTTAGTCTTGCCTTAGTTTTCCATGAAGGATTCATCAATACTACCTCGCATAATATGCCATTAATTTTGAGACAGTCCTTCGCAATTTGCTCACACATTCATAAGTTCGTAACTTCTCCCTCGCACAGCACAGGGTTCGTAATATTTTTGTAAGTAAGATTCTTTACTTTTTATTTGAAGGCTATCAATTCATGGCCTTTGTTCATCTTAAGAGTCACTAATTTCGGACCCCTAAATATTCCCATCTTCTCGTCAACATCTTTCCTCTTTTTAATCATCTGTTCATGTTTGTAGTTTTTTTTAGCACAAGACCTAGTGCTTTTCTCTGTCATTGCGAACTCCTTCAAACAATAAATGCATACTCTCTTGGTTTTTTACCATCTCTCTTGTTCTCTTCCTTATGTTGTTAGCTAAGATAGGAGTTCATAGAGTTGCCTTGTGTGTCGCTTTTGCTGCAGTAAGTATGCTTCACCAGCTCTGTAGCATCAACATGCTCAAAGATTATTTCCTTGCCCATTTTTAATAATTAGTTTTTTATAGTTATTCCTGTACTATTTTTTGTAAATTTATATTTTTGAATTCTTGGGCGAATTATTTGATTTTAATTTTTTCAAATCCGCAAAATATTTATATGGGATTTTTTGCCGCAAATCATTAATGAGTTTTATTGACAACTCCTTATAAATCATTATCTTTATTTATTGTAGTAATTTTGTTGTGCTTTGTTTGAAAAAATTGCTTAGTTAAACTATGATTTCCATTATATATTAATTTTTATTTTCTAATTAAATAGACTTTAATGTCATCTCATTAAAGAAAATAATTAAATACATAATTATCAAAGTATGTAAAGTATAAACAATGTTTGATATTAAAGTAATTGCTTTTTTTTAATTTAAGATTTAAATAATATTAAAAATTTTTATTCATAAAGATAATAGAGAGAAGAAACATCAATATAAACCCCCATTTTTAAAAATATAATTGCAATATATTTTGATGCAACTTTTATAAATATATTTATTCGTTTGCAAAATTTATTAATAATATAAATTTTATATAAAATCATTAAACATTTTATGGGTTCATTCTTAAAACTAAATTCTAAGATAATTTCAAAATAAGGACATTATTTAAATAATATTTTATTTATGTGCTAAGTTATTGAATTTATGGTGACATAGATGCAGTGTAAATACTTTCACTCTTAAAAATGACTTTTATTAGTAAGCTCATTGTAAATCATTTATATAATTAAGTATTATAATTAATTCCTTTAAGAATAATTAATCTTAATTAAATTAATGAAAATTAATTTAGAGTAAAATTCTCACAAAGTTGTTTAAAAGGTTAGTTTGGTTAAAAATATATAAATCATATAAAATAAAAAATAATTCTATTTAAGTTTAACCCTACTAGATCTGAATAGAACAGAGAGGCAATAAATAAACATAAAATTTTTCTATTTTCATTAATCTTAGCGAGATGACTATATTTATATAGAGATTTCTAAAGTATACTTTGTAATTTTTAACTTTTCTACTTAAGACTGCGATGAAGAAGCAACATGTGACTGACCACGATGCTAGGGAGCTTTCTCAAAACTTCCGCTCTAAGAGTGACATGATGACTCATCTGAAGTACAATAGTAAGATTAAGTTTCGTGTCATCCGCTTAGGAGGCTACTTCCTGCATGCTGATGATCACATCACCATGCGATTTTTGAAGAGCTTTTCTCGGGCTACAAAGACCTATTGAAAGCTGGAAACGTCATGAATTTTAATGTGCAATATTATGAAGAACTCTCCGTAGAGAAGATTTTTAGGCCGGTAAAAGATTACCCGGAGATCATTAAGTTCATGAACTACTATTAAGATTACCAAGTAGTACCCGATAGAAAGTATTTTTACGGCGTGTTGAGTACGCTCTGGCCGGGTTATTTATCCGAGCTCATCAAACATGCAAACAATGTTTGAAACAGAGCAAGTAAGTAAGAAGAGGCTATAGAGAAGATCTTTATTAGGGATGACATCTTTCAGAAATTTAAATCGTAACCTTTATTTTAGAGTAATTATAAACCATTCATGCTAACCTACTTTAAAGAGACGAAAGGTAAAGCTTTTCTGATGTTGAAGTTCATGTCAAAGCCCAGAGGTCAAAGGCAAAAAAAGATAGTTCCATGAGATTTCTTTGGCATTCTAAGACTTTAATTTAAGGCCAAAGTGGAAGACAATGGTGGAGAGATGCTAGAGAATATTACATTTGAAATGATTCATGATACTACAGGGAATAGACACAAAGGGGATGTAGAAATGAAGTGAATATAAACTGCAATTATTTAATATATGAAACTACTACTCCCGATTTTAATGCTAAGTAGAGCTTAATTTTAAATACATGCCTCTAAATAATTTTAATAATCATTTCTTTCTCTAATGACTAAATATGCTTAACGATAATGTTGCGGTGCTCATTTTAGCTCAACTTAAAGTCATTTTCTAACACTATCTGCTGTTACTATCGTTTTATTTAGGCAACACCCCCTTAATACAGTGGTACTTTAAGGAGTAAGGGGCATTAAACAAGCACGAACATCTTAGTTGTAAGAATTTTTCTTTCCTTTCCCTGCTGTGATGGCACCTTAGATTATTCCAGATTATGACAATATTTTCTTTCTTGTATATTCTATCCTAATAGTCGAGGAAATCGACTACATCCTTTGTTTTCAAAGATTTAGGCTTTATCATGAACTCTTCGAGAGTCCTACAGTATCGCTTACCCCTACAATTGCTGGAATCATTTGCAGATTAATGCCTTCTCTCCTTGCAAACTGATTATACTATGGTTTGGCCCATGTTTACTTGCTGACTGTATAGGGCTTGAATATGACCTCGTCAACATAAATTACTCATTTTTTATCGAAATCTATTTGAGAAGTTTTATGAACCGCTCTAATCTCTGCTTTTAGATAGCGGCAAACTTATGTTGTGTCATTTTATATACGCTCTTCATTGTCTTATATTTAATCCCTTTTTTATTGTACAAACTAAGTAGTTAAATGTAGCTTATGCTAGTCTCAGGGAATATTCTATGAAAAAGCTTGCAGCGAGCGTCTAAGAAGTATTGCCTTTCATTTTTCAAGAGTCTAATTGCTGAGTAAAAATTTTATTTGATGTCTAAAGAGCTTAGCTTTTACAGGGCGGCCTCTTTTCCTTGCTGACTTATTGCTATAGTATATGGCCTTGAAGATCTTGAGTACTCGGTCTATAGATAGTCCTAGTAGGTAGCTTATATTCTTGTAAGTGCAAATTTTGAGCTCACTTGGCCCTGGTTTTAATGTGCCATACCTCAGTAACAAAGCGTAGTTCTTTGCAGTGTCCATTACATGTCTTTTTTATGTCATTTCTATTTTATTGTTCTCTCTATATAGATAATTAATTATTAAAAGTTTAATTAAAAATTACATTGATTCTTCTTCTTTTGATTAGCTAGAAATGTTTCGTTCAGGAAACATGCAACAAATGGCACGGTCAAAGTGAATACATTCTCCTGCTTTATGTTTGTATGAAGAGAAGATATCTCGACTTAAAGCATTAGTATCTTCAGGGTCCTTCTCGCTAAAGAGCAGTGTTCGATGTAATAACTATTAAATATCCCGTGCACTTGTATTCCACGCCGGGCGTACTTTTGCTGTATGGCTATCATTTTATACTCCACTTCAATATGAATGAAACCCGAAATTTGACTTCTCATTAAAGATTGGAAAACCTTTCAGAAGTCCGAGTTGCCCTCATTCTGAATCTGTAAATAGAATAAATAGAGGTTGTGAGAAAATACAATTACTGTTCATACTGAGTCCTCCGCTCTACTATAAAGTCACATTAGTCATCTGTATTTTGCTCCATTATTCCTATCTACACATCAGTAATAATTATAAACATTTGATAATAAATATTTGAGAAGGTCACCAAAAGCTTTGCTCGACCACTCGACAACTTATATTTATTAATTAAATAAATTTTTAATATTAAAAGATAAATCAAATTAAGATTAATTCATGTTTTATTTAGTGGCAAGTATGAAAACTTGTAATTAATTGATTTATTTGTATTTCTCACATCTCCTATTTTTATCTATTTTATCAATAATTTAAATTTTTCTTTTATCGAATCATCATTATGTAATTTGTTTAATTTTTTCAAGTTTATCTTCCCTTATTTATTTATTGTTAAATTAGCCATTTTTTAAAATTGAGTTTAGAACGAGATTAGTTAAATCTCTTTTATTTATTTATGATTTTTATAATGCATTTTTTATTGATTCTATTGTTTTAAAAGATTTCTGTATAATATGGTATGAATTTTTCAGATTTCTGATATTTATATTATTTATTAACATAGTTTCCTTTGAATTTGATATCTATTGAATTTATATACTTGTATGATTTTTTTTAGTTTCGCCTTTCATGTTCAATCTCTATTCAACAATAAACATTCTTTCATAGAGTTTTAGATTAAATTTTGTTATTCATTAAAATCGAGAGGCACATATCGATTATAGTCCTCTTTGTTTCATATTTAAATTGCTTAATACTGAATTTTCCTATCGCAGAGTGAATAAGCCGATGTTAACTTTACAAGCATTATTTTCTTTAATTAAGTAGTTTTTAATTGTTGTTGAAGGATTTGGAATTACTTGTACTATTATTTATTAAATTTGTAGGGTTAGGAATATTTTTATCAAGATATGTTGAATTTCTTCTTTAATCATTCAATGGTCTTATAGATTTCAAGTTTTTCTTGCCTATATTGTTTATAAATTAAAATTTAAAATGATTAATCTGCATTTATGACTCTACTCCATTTTATATTGTAGTAATATTTTACTTACCTCTCATTATGTAAGTTATATTTATTTTCATACCATGATCTTCTTAAACTCGGGTAGTGCTCTACTGAGGGGGCAACATAAATTTTATATAATTTTTTTCACATTTTAAAACTTATTAAGTATCTAAATTAATTCATCTACTAGGCCAGTATGACCTTCAATCATGATTCTGAGTATCTAATAAACCATTTAAGCATATCTCCACTACAAATTTATTTAAATAAAATGATTAAAATAAGAAAAGTATATCATAAAAATATTTGTTATTTCGATATAATTTTTTATCAAATTATTGGCTTAACCATTATACTTTCTGTGGTCTGCTTAAATATAATTAAAAAATACTGCAAATACTGTTTAATAAGCCAAATAATTTGATAAAAAATCATATCTAAATAACTAATATTTTTATGATATCCTTTTCTTATTTTAATCATTTTATTTTAATAAATTTGTACAGGAGATATGCTTAAATGGTTCATTAGATACTCAGAATCATGATTGAAGGTCATAATGGGCTTGTAGATGAATTAATTAATTTAGATACTTAATAAGTTTTAAAATGTGAAAAAAAAAATATATAAAATTTATGTTCCCCCCTCAGGAGAGCACTACCGTTTCACTCGTTTCAAATTCCAAGTCGAAATTGACATTGATACTTATTATTTAAGACAACTGAATATTTCTCCTTTCTTTAATTCTGATTATTTCATGCTGCTAAGCCTTCTTATAAAATTATGCATACTAAGATGTTTATGGTAATTAGAACGCTATTATTTTTAAATCTCCCAATAAGTTTTTCTCTCAAGATCATTTATTAATAAGTAACTATTATTATAGAAGGAATTAGATAATTTGGAGTTATTGTTTAAAATAATCATGAGTTGTTTTGGAACTTCGATATGTGTCTTTGAAAATCTTAAATCAGATTTATAAATGTCACACCGCATTATGAAATGACTCTTATGAGATTTTCTACTTCACGCCTTTTGATTGTTATAGCTATGTGGAAAGTTTGAGTTTTATTACTTTGACATATAGATCTTATTACCAATTTTGAAAAACACCTGGGTTTACCTCTAAAAGCTCTTAAACTGTAAATTTTACTACTGTGTGTTTTTAATTGCTTGATAAAGTGTTTCTTTTAGGATCAAACAACAGAGATACTTGAGTCTCGTTAAGTCAAGACTCTATAATTATGTGTGATTGTGCTTTATCAATGGCTAATTTGGTGCATGGTATAATCAAGCTACTATAATCAATAATGTTATTTATTATTTAAGAGAAGCTTAAATCTTATGAATGAGAGAAGACAATGTTGAAAATCAATATTTTACTTTTAACATTAATAATAGTTTTATCTTGATTTAGTGTGATTAGAAGAATATTTTATTTTTAATTATAATTTAAAATTTATTTGAGTTGGTGGTCTTATATTTAATTGTAATTTTGATAAGATTTATTTAATTGCTTTTGATTAATCTTGCTGATTCCATGTTAATATGTAAGTTAAAGTTAAATTTTGTATTAAAGGTTAACCAAAGGATTATTCTTATATCGTATTAAAGTTTTATAATTGTTTGAATTCAAATGATGGAGTCTGATGAACTAATTAATTATTTATATAATAATGGCTTTAACCTTTGTTATATTTCTCATTTGAATAGCTTCAAACTTAAAAATTAACCACTTTGTGTTTCTAAAGTTTTCACATCTTAAGGTTTTTAATATTGGAATGCTGATTTGAATTGTGGGATTACAGCATTTTATGATGTTTAATATATTTAATATAATTTTGCTTTTCTTCTCTTAGAATGTTATGAAGTCATTGTCACTTTTAAATATAATGAGTTGAAGTAAATAATAAAGTTATGAGGCAGTAAGAATAATACACAGCGTTAAAGTCTCTAATTAATCGACATCTTTATTTAAAAGAGCACTTTTAAGAAATATAAGTTCAATTACAATTACAGTCTTTTAAAAGAACAAAAATGGGAAATTCAGACAGGTTTTTGAAGTTAAGTATAATTTATTGCTCTTATCCAGCGAATTTCTATGATTCCTTTAATATGCTTATTCTCCTTTTACATTAAACTATTTTGTGGTGTACTTTAAGATTAATTTTATCTCATTAGTTTAGTTTTATATTAATGAATAATCTAATGTTCAATTAATTGGAGGATTGTAATTTTCTTATTATAAATGAAGATTCTTATTCTAAATTAAGATTTGTTATTTTAGTTAATTAATTAATTATATATATATATATTAATGATTAAAACGATATTGTAAAAAAAAGCATAACCTATCAACAATTACAACAATCATAAATTTATTTATATATATATGCCAATCAATAAAAAATAAGTGATTTATAAATTATTATGTAATTTGATTATTAAAAAACTATTTGAATTAGTGATTTAGACTTAATGAACATAAGCAATTAATAACAAATGTATTATTTATTTTCCATTCAGTAATTTAATTGTTGGATTAATATTATTATCATAATACAACTAAATTATTATTTTAATGTTTCTTTGAGTATATATATATTTCTCCCAACCTCAGACTGATTATTTAGACTAAATTTACCCTTTCTATATCTCACTCTTCTTCCTCCTTTGATTGGCTTTTTTAGTTGTCAGTTTTTTCTTCTCATTTTCATCTAATTTTAGTTCTATTTATCTACGACTTAAAGCTCCATTGATATATTTTTATTTACAAATTTATAATAATTTAAATTCAATTATGATCTTCTAAATGTATTTTACAAATATGAATTTTGCATAATTTTTATTGTAAAATTATGGAATATAAATTCAATTCAAACTTAATCATTATACAATAGTTGGTTGAACCAGAACTTTATAAAAAGTTTGAGAAAAATCTGGTTTAAAGATATAATTACTGAGAAATTAGCATGGATAAAGCAAGAAAATGGGGATTCTAGAGAGAAAGACAGCAAACGAAATGAACAAAGTTGTAGTTAATATATAATTAAATTAATGTATTTAAAAATAGAAGATATGCATAAACTGTAACAAATCAATTAGCTGGAAAATTTAATACTGTAGAAATTGCAATAACTTAAAGACATTCATAGCAATAATACTTTAGAAGTATTATAATAGACAGCTTAATGAGGTAGCACATAAACAATTAAACAGTAATAGGAATTGTTTAGTGTAAGATAAACTGTCATGTTTGTTTTTTTATTGCCGATAGTCTATTGATAATAACAGCAAACTCAATATAACCCAATCAACAATACCATAAGATTTATATTTTACATATAAGAGTTTTGCAACTACAATATAGTTTAAGATGAGCATTGAAATATCTTAAATATCTATATTTCTGCAACAGTTATCCACTACTATTCTCTTAGGATGAAAAACTGATAAGATTCATGACTCTAAAGGACTTGAGTTATGCAATTTCACAGGATGCAAATATTAGTAGCATAGCAAGATTTAGTTAATCGGTTAAATGTCATATGTGATTTAAAACTAACATATAATATTAATATATTTTTACATTTTATAACAATAATATAAAGCATTAAACTATTACTATAATTTATATTACTACTTGTGAATATTAAGTAAATCAAATAGATGAGACTACAGAACAACGGTAATATTAATGATAAACTACCCTGCACTTGAACTATCAGACGAATTGATATTTGAGATGTGTGCCAAAGAATGGATAGGCTCTCAGGCATATCACTTAATATTCATCCAGAGTTAATTATCAACATAATGATATAATTATTAACTAACTACTTAAACGTTGTAGATATATAATGATTATTATGATAATGTATTTACTTGATGGTTTGATAGCGTGATAATTAATGTGAAGAAGATGAATATAGGGAGAAGTAATGAATTAACGTATCTAGCTAATTAATCATCCAGAATGAACCTGCAGCTGGAATGAAGTTGAAATAGCAATGTGTAAATGATGGCTAGGAATCAAATAGGACAGTGGTTTCATAAAAACAGAAGAATTTCAATTCAATTTAAGATGGTACAATCGTTTAAGTAAATGTAGAGAGAATATTAAGAGATTAAACTATAAAATATAATGCATAAAAATTTTCAAAATTTCAAGGGATTAATAACATTTTACAAGGATAAATGTGATGGAGGGATTAAAAGATGATTAAGTCCCATTATTAATTACAATCTATTACAATCAATTCATATTACATTTTTTAAAAGAAATACTTGTCAATCTAGATTTATAATAAGCCAGCACTGATCATAAACTGCTATCTTAAAGTCATTAACCGAGAAGTATTAGTTTGTGAAACATTTTATAACAAGTAGTTATATCTAGGATAATTGTTCAAATCTTATTATTAAACTCGTTAGAATGATTAATTTTTATATTAATTTATCTTGTTTATTTAATTTATAAATATGAATAAAGTTATAATCAATAATTATACAAACAATATTGCCTAATAATACTTAAAATCAGATAACTAATAAATTTTAAAGCAATTATGTTTATTATATAGTAAAATGCTTGTAAATGCTAATATTAGATTTAATATAATTAATAAATCATTAATTTATGCCATAATGAATAATACTTTGATTTTGTTTGTTATTATTTTAAGCATTTGCATATTACAGAAAATATATAATAATTATCAATAATATAAATGTAAAATTAATTTTTGTAATTACTTTATTGTAGAATTACACTAAACTTGGAAGTATATTTTACTAATAGATATTTTTTAAGATTATCCATAAAATTATAATGAGAAATGCACTTAGATAGAAGCATGACTTGAAAGTTATGATATATTAAGGAAGTTTAACGAACAAAAGATTTAATTGTTATACTTCCTAAAAAGAGATTACTTAATGATGAATTCTAAATTACATCAAAAGGTTAAAACGAAAGAAAAATATCCACCTAAACATAATCAAGATTTTCTTGAAATAAGCTGAAATAAAAATACTAATTAATTAATAATTAACAAAAATGAAAAAATATATGATCAAAGAGCTCTGTGTCATTCACCATTAAAGTAAGTTACAAAAACATGTGTAAAATCTTTTTAGAATGGTTGCGCCTGGTAAGACTTAAGGCGTCAACGAAGAGGGAGTTCAAGAAGTCAAAGAGTTAGGGGCACAGGAAGTCAATGAAAGTAAGGAGGATGATGAAGATGAAACGTTTCTTAATAATTGCATTTACTATTGCTAACACTACATTAATTATTATTATTATTAATTTATTTTAATTTATATTTCAGCTTATTTCAAAAAAAGTCTTGAAAAGCATCAAGTTAATGTAAAAAATTGTAATTTTTAAGGCAATAATTTTTAGCTTTTGACTAGTGAGTTAGGCAAAGTTTGAAGGAATTCTTGATAAAGTATAGCTTGATATAATCTCGATTTCAATGATTCTTTTGCGTTTACATAAGAGTGGACACTGTTTTATTAGTAAGTTAGCCAATTCTGGAACAAACAAAAATCTTAATTTATATGCACGAGAAAGTTTTAGATCAAATCATAGCATTGCTAAAAGAAAGATGGACTTGAATAATCAATCTTTACTTAGGTTTAGAATATATTAACTTTATAAATTAAGTAATTGCCATAAGAACAGTATTACTTTTACTATAAACAACTACTATTACAGCTGAAAAGTTCTCCGAATAAAATCGTGGCAGCAGAGCTTTAGTAAAATATTTTAGAAAATGGCATGCCTTTTAAAGAAAGGCTTAACCTAATTTATATAGATAAGACTAGAAATTAATGGAAGTAAACCCCAATAGAATAGGCTAAGAAATGCATAGATAAGAATTCCCAATGGTCAAGGACAATCCAAAACAAGAAATCGTGTAATAAGTTCAAGAGGATAGCTACCTAATCTTCAAAATAACTTAGGGCCCAAACAATTTTTTAAAGTTTATAGTATTTCTCGAACACCTAAAAAAGTTCCTTAGCATCGTTTTTTGTTTGATAAACAACTTGGTAATTCATTCATAAAAAATCGCACAAGAAGTCTTCAAAAGTAATTGATATCACTTCTCTTATCTTCCTTTAGTTGTGAACTTGTATTTGTAAAAACTTTTGGGCAATAGTTAAGCGTTAAGGGAGAAACTAAATAAATTTATTTTAAGAATCAATAACACAACTCACTAGATACATGCAAGTAAAGATTCAATCCAACTAATCGTTTATCAGGATAAAACACCAAACCTATCATTCGCTTTCTCAGTGGATTTTAATCTTGACGACAGACCGCCATTTATGTTTGTATTTATGAGGGAGTGCTTAATTATAACTTTGAAGCGTTATACTATTCAATAATTATGCTTTATAGATACATTCGTGTAAAATATCTTTGTCATGGTAGATAGAAGTGAGATATAGATTAGCAGCAATTGCTTTTGAATAAATTTCAATTGTAAAACGATTAGTAATCTTATATCCTGATGCTTCTTTTTAAAATCGGAAGACATTTTTGAAAATGCCATATTTATTTCCACTTTCATATGAGATCTAAGCTAAGTCTGTATTGCTGGAGGCACAAAGCTTTTGTAAATAAACAATCACATCTTTAGGAAGGTAATCAAAAAAATCTACATGAGTAATTATTTAATAAGTGCGCTTTAAATTATTACACTAGCCTTTTTGCTTATTTTAGCTAATATCTTATACAAATTTTCTAATAGAAAAGATTTCCTAGAAGGTTTGATGCATAGAAGCAGCATTTATTGTCCTTATGCAGTGATCAAAATAATGCACCTATAGTTACATTCATAAAATATCTCTAAGCAATTATGGATCAAGAAACCAGTAGTAGATAGTTTCTGTCTTTCAGAGTAGACTAAAATACTTCCTGATTGGTATTAATGAACTGAGAAAATGCATTGAGTGTTACTAGTTTTAAGATAATCATTACTGATTAATGCTTAATATTTTGTAATTTAATATTATTACTAACACAGATTTGATTTAGAATTTTAATCTATAGCTCTAACTACAGTATTGCCAAAATAATGGCAGGTAAGTTTTTTCTGATCTCTTTTATTTTAAAAATTGGGGTTTAGGTTTTTAGTTGTAGTAGTTATGGTTGTAGTTGTAGTTGTATTTGTAGTAGTATTTGTTGAAATTATTGTTATAAGTGAAGTAATTGCTATTATTGTTGTTGAACGAGTTGAATAAATGATGTTTAAAATTCATATTTTTTGTGTTAACATACTCCATATTTAGAGTAATATAAATCAAATTATGTTTAAAAATTTATATTCAAATCTAATATTGTAATAATAATTTATAATTAATTTTTCCAAATTTATATAATTCTAATCTATATATAAAGATAGTATACAATTTATTAATACGTATTCAAAACCCCAAAAACCCTTAATGAGGTTTATAAGTGCTTTGATTTGTAGGGAATTTGTTAGGGGTTGGGGTTATTAATTAAATGCGAGACAAAAATAGCAAGCTTTTGGGGTCTATTTATGATGAAGATTATATAGATTTAGTGTTTAAACTGCGATATGGAGTTGATATATACAGTGAATAAATCAAACCAGTACTAAACTATAAGTCTATTGCTCTACTCATAAAGCGAAGTCCGTCAACTGTTCGTTCCCACTGTCTTATAGCACTATAATTAAAGAAATAGTAGCTAAATTCTTAGCCTAAGAGGTAGTCAAAGTTTCTATAGAAGCATATTGACTATCTTATTAATGATAAAACTTTGAAGTATTGGGCTCACTTCTCTTTAGACCAACGAGCTACTATGTTTCATCGCCAGTTCCCTGAGTTGAAGATCTCTGCTTAGTCTATAGCCAACATCTATAAACGAAATGGTTTTTCTTACAAAGGTGTTAATCGTATCAAGAGAGTGATTGATTTCACTCTGCCATTTTACAACAATAACCTAAATTATATTTATAATTAAATGCAGAGAGCTATTACTAATAATATTAAGTTTATACATGCTGACGAGGCTGTGTTTACCTTCAACACTTTTATCTAGAAATCTTGGTATAAGAGGCATAGTAATATAGAAGTATATGACTAGAAAGTCAAGGTATAAACAATGGCAATTCTAGGAGGTATTAGCGAGGATGCTGGTTTAGAAACTTATGTTATTCATCCTCGCTCTATTAAGACAGAGCAGTATATTAAGTTCTTAGAGCAGCTGAGAGAGAAGTACCCTGAATAAGAGATTATACTATTCGTTGATAATCTTTCTGTTCATAAGACTAAAGAAACAAGGAAAAGTTATGAAAAACTAAGAATAACACCAGTGTTCAACGTGCCATACAGTCCATAGTTTAATGGAATTGAGTTCTACTGGGGTATATTAAAAGGCCATTACAAGAAACTGCTGCTATACCATCTAATGCATGATCTACCTATCGATACAGTAGACTTTATTAAAAGCTCAGCGAAGAGAGTAGATAATTTGTTGGCTTAAAAGTGTGCTAAGGAAGGGAGAGTGAATGTATATAAATAAGTTTTGTAGTTAAGTTAATGAATGTATAAGTCACATTTAAAATTTTTTAGAGGGAGCTGGCTTCTTTTTCTTTTCTTCTACTTCTTGCTTTCCTCCTCGTAAGTTTCTTCTCTTGCTGCCAGCTCCAGCATCTATGTTCATTTTCTCTGGAGGCTAAATTTTTGAATCAAGTCTCTTGCTAACTTCATACTTTGTCTGCGACTTTCGCTCTCTGTGAAGCTTGCTCTATTCCTTCATCAAGAAGATGCCAGTACCGGATTTTTCTAAAGAGTTAAGCTACAAATCTTACTTGAAGTATAAGGGTGCTTCTGCAGCTCTGATTGCCAGCTCTCATTTATCTTGATCCCTTGTTTATCCTTATCTTCTGAAGAGATGCTGTACCTTTTCTTATGAGATTCTTGAATAATTTCTTTCAAGTAATCACCTTTAATTGTTGCAATGATGCCAAAGAAATAGTTTTTTTTAAGGTAATTTATTTGACAACTATTTCTTAGAAGGCAGGTACTGCAAAATCTCTGGGTCATTCATCGCATCATCATATAAGTTTGTCTCCGAGATTTCTGGATAGTTTGGAATCTCAGCAAACTTCACATCTCAAGTTTTCAATTCTTTCTTCTCTTCGCAGAGTATCGCTCTTAGAAATGATATTTTAGTACCTTCCATCGTTGGCAAGAACAAACCAACTACACAGTCAAGATAAGTTACTATGATTTAATTACCTTGCTGCACCAGGTAGCGGTGCAAATCCTCCTTGCTTCTAAATCTTTGAATCAATTCTTGTGCTTGCACTCTTTTCATTGCATCATTCATTGACTCCATCTTGTTTACAGATCTAAGAAACGATATTTAAATTTGATTTATTGATTTCAATTATATATCTTTGTAAACCATACTATTAAATATGGGCATCCTATAGGAAGTCAACCTTTAAGAAGGATATAGAGAAGGTTTAGAGAACTGGTTTCAAACTTGAGAGATTGATATCAATTTCTACTGTTATAGTTCCATATTTTAAATTTAAATTGGTACGTACTTAATTAGGAGCAGCTCCTAAAATGCTAGTACTTAATTAGGAGCATTAATTAAAGCTAGTACTTAATTAGGAGCACCCTAATTTTAATCATAAAATCACAAAATACCTCCTAAAGCAGTACGTACTTAATTAGGTGCACCTCCTAAATCGGTACGTACTATAATCAACTTATTATTGATAGTAAAAATGGTTACTTTCTCACCCATTTTTAGAGCTGGTTCGTCTCTTAGTGCTCATTTATCTTCGCTAATACTCTAAGAACTTCCCTTGATACTTGTAGGCTTGCAAAGCTCTCATATAAGCTCTCAGTTATAGAGGCAGTTTTATAATTTTAAATTCAAATTTAAATATGAGCGCTAACATTTTAAGAAAAACAACAGCACTTCCATAAAACTAAATGAGACTTACCTTTGGGAGCAATAAAAAGTGTGATAGCTGCGAGATGAACTCTCATAAGGAACTACCAGAGCTATCACTTGATGTCTCTGTTATTAAAATTGAAATTAATAATAGAAAATTAATGGCAAACAAGTGTGTGGGAGACAGAGAGGAGGAGAAAGGTATTAATGAAATTCCTATACAAACTGAAGAAGTTGAAGTCTATTTTTGTGAGTTATGTGAGAGAGATTTTGCTCATAAATCAAGCTGGTACAGACACATGAAGGAGCATAGAGAAGCAAAGCCCACTGTATACTTAAAGCATGATAAAATATAAGGAAAGTATGACTGCTTTGAGTGCCATAAGTAATACTCTCATACAAGAGACTTAAAGAAGCATCTATTAAATGCTCACAAGAAAGATATAGAAGTTGAGAATCATGAAGTTGAGCTGAAGATTCTAAACAAAAGAAAAGCGAGGGAATATTCTAAGGTCGTAGTACCTGAATAAGCTAGAGAGTTAGAGTACGTTAAGAAGGCACGCAACCAACTGACCTCTGAAATAACAAAAATTATGATCAAGATTCAATACAAGAAAATACCGGTTCTTGCTTAAATTGACCTAGACACTTCTCTTTAAAGCTACCTTATAATAGAAGACTCCTTTGATAAGAAAGTTATCAATGATCATCAATACGCATACAAGGTGTATCCCTTCAACTATCTCTTAAGTGATGATAAATATCAGATGGAGTTTACAAATGAGTATCAAGTACTCACTTAAGCTAAGTTTAAAGAATGTAGTTACTTAATCAAGCTAGATGCTGATCTTCTTGCCAAGGATCATGTGGCTCTCAGACTCCAACTCTATGAAATGACCCTCAGAGATTTTATTACTGATCAAAGGAATCATAAGTAGCTTGCTTTGATAGCAACCTAAACCTTACAAGGTATAAAAGAGTTACATAAGTTAGGCTTTGTTCATAGAGATTTGAAGCCTGAGAATATTATGATAAACTTCTCACCTGTAAGAGTGGCAATTATTGACTTCAACAGAGCATTAAGGGTGGAAGTATCAAGGCTAGGAAGTGTTATGGGAACTCCAGGCTATTATCCTGAAAGAGAAGACTGGAGAGATGGAGATTATTAATGGGATGTGTGGGCTTTAGCAGCAATAATAATAGAGTGCGATATGCCTCGGAATGATTACTACTCTACAAGGTGTGAGAAAGATGCTAAGTAAAGAATCATGTAATTTATAGACAAAACCAGAGTCTCTCAATCATTAAAATAAATGGCAGAATCAATAATATTAAAACCAAACTCTAGATCAGACATAATATTAGAGCAGATAGAGTTGTGGTTAAGTAAGATAAACTTCAGACCACTCCCACATGATCCTAAAGTGCATTTTGAGTGATTAAATTAAATAAATTTACTATAAATTTCACATTAAAACCTATTAATAACCCCAACCCCTAACAAATTCCCTAAAAATCAAAGCACTTATAAACCTCATTAAGGGGTTTTGGGGTTTTGATTGTCAAGATAACCATTAATCTGCTAATTAATTTAAAACTAAAAGTGTAATTACTAGTTTGTCTATACCTTAATAAAAAGTTTTTCAAAGTAAATATGTTCTTTTTTTATAATAATTACCAAATGATAGTCTAAAAAATATAAATAAATTCAATGATTATGCTTATTGATATAATTATATTAATTTTTGAATAAGAATAATTAAAATATTAGTTATTTTTGAAAAGCATTGCTGATGTCTTCATATTATTAATATTTCCAATTCATTCTATGATTCATTAAATCTTAAATAAATTCCACAATCCTTCAGATGAAGATATAAATGGATGTTTTTAGCATTAACTTATCACTTATTTTCAAAAATGAAATAAAAAGCCTTTCATTTATAAAATTTACCTTTGATAAATGTCATAAATTGGGTATAAATTAATTAAAGTCTTATTATTAAATGATTTATAAGCAATTTGTAACATATTTTTCCATTAAATTACCAATTTTCTTTCTTATTTAATCAATACATGCTATTTAAAATGATTTTTGTTAAAATTCTCCTCTTTATTAGACTTTAACTATTCTCACCCATTAATTTTTAAAAGAATAGATTAATACTATTTAATTTAATATAGTAATTTTAATAATTCTATTTCAAAGCTGGTATTTCTTTAGTTCTGATAAGTCAATTTTCACTAGTAAATAGATATAAGTCATGTATTATTATTAAACTCATTTCCTTGATTATCATAAATATTTTAAGTTAATAAAGAATTAAAATTTGATTAATAGATGTACTCAGTTACTATTCAATTGAACTTAATAATATTTATGAAGATAAAATACTATAATTAGGCAAAATAGGCTTTATAAAATCATATAAACTCTATAAATTACTAAATTAGTCATCGAAACTAATAAGGAGGCAATTTATGTATTTCAAAATGGCAAATAGCGTAGTTAAAATTATTCTCAAGCAAGTATTTAATAATATATATATATATATTTAATGAAGGGGGAATTTGAATTATTCCTTATTTTAATATTGCTGAGAATTTATATAAAATATATAGCATATCTAATCTTGATTTGAGGTATATTGCTGATGTTCTCTTCAGAAATATATTGATGCAAAAACTATAAACATAAAATTAGACTTTTTACATTAAAATTCAAACTACTACATTCGGAATATTGTCTTCTAATTTTAACATGTTTCCAATAATCTTTTTATGCGGTTTTAATTGCTTTATTTACTCTAGTTGTAATACTTAAAAGATTTTTTCTTCTAAATTCTATCTTAATTGTGTCCGTAATAACCTATATTTTTATAAATTAGATCTCCTTTTATTCTCAAAACATTAAGAAAACAAAATTTAAATCTTAATTTATAAGGATAAGACTAAGAATATAAGAAATAATATAACAATGAATTGATCGATTACGATTAGCTGCATAATTTAGATGGAAAATTGATAATTAATCACAGTTTATTTTCTCCAAGACTTTCCTATATAATATTCCTTCATATAAAATTAAATAATTTCAGTTGATAAATTAATATTTTATATTAAATATAATGGTATTTCTATGTTAATAATCATGTCAAGATAAAATTGTGTAAATATTCATAAGTTTATGGTGATTAATTAATGAGTTTGGATACAAAATACACCATTAACCTTAAAATAATATCAATATTTTTACCCAAATTTTTCACCTTTAAACTTCCTTCACATCAAAATCCAACACTTAAAAATGAAATAAAGTTGTATCTAATATTTACTTATTTATTCTAGATGATCTATAAATTATATGATTTGTTATGATTCATTTTATGAAGGTATGAAATAAGTTTAATCAGTTTTATGTAAGATTCTTAATAAATAATATGTGCGATTGAAATGTTAAGCGAATGTAAGTTAACTTCTATGATTCTTGATTAAACCATGCAATATTACTAATCAAGATCTTTTGTTTAACGTACGGTTAATTTTAATTTCATAATAAGTCAATTAATTTTTAATTATTATAAAAAATTTTATTATATTATTCATAATAAATAACAATTCATTTCAAAGAACAAAGTTGAACGTGAAACTTATAGAGCATCTTCTGAAAGACTTTGTCCTGTTAACAGCTAATATTACCTCTTTGAGGAGAAGTTTCCTTAAGCAAATACTCATTTTATACAATGTTATTACATTGATTTTCGGCCTTTATAAGTTCACTAATGAATCTTTAATTTCTCTGATTAAATTCAAATCTCTATATTTAATCTTTATAAGTATAACCCAGTTTATTCACTTTTATATGTGTCGCCCAATTTGACTGCTATTTTCCCAAAAACAAACAAACGAGTAATAGCATTAAAAGGCCTAAACCACCTGAAGATATATTCTTGCAAGTTAAGCATTAACAAAGGTGCAACTACGATTTCAATACACCAGAGGTATTAAATTTATTTGCTTGATGCAGTAGGCCATCGGAATATAAGTTATGTCTTCTTTTTAAGTTATCGACAACACATTCGGGCTTACCGAATGAAAGGATATATAGACAAATAGTAAATAATCTGGTGAAATTTAGCGCTAAATATTTTGTAGAAGGACTATGCAGGATACTCTTTCAAATGGTATTAATCAAGAATAAAAATAATTTGGCAATATTTTTTTAATTTTGGATTTGACTTTATCGTAATGTCATATAAATAATGAACTCACTTTGAGTTTCACTCAAGACGTGTAACTACAAAAGGAACATAATTAGTAAAGTTTTGGCTGACAATTAATTTATACCGACATTGATTTTCTGATATATGAGAAACTGAGCTATAGATTCTCAAAGATCCTAAACAAATCTAACTGTAAACTTGACTATTAAAAAAATACATAGTAATTTAAATAAGCATGAAAATAAATACAAGCGGAAGTCCGTATTGTAAGAATAACCAAAAAGCAAATGAAAAAAAAAGCGAATTATAAATAAATCTGACAAGTATATGAATTTGACATATATTGAAAATAAAATTAACAGTTTAATATAAATCATAGGATCTTTAAGAAATTTAATTTTGACAGTTATTTTGATTTCAAAGAACCCATTAAAAATTAAAGATTACCTACAGGTTGGCCAATTTTTAAAAAAAAATTGAATCTAAAGAAAAGCGATACCCCATAATTAACTTTCGGACTAATTTAGTTGTAAAATTTATACTTTATTTTTTATAAATTTGTCAATATCTCTATTGGTATGGATTCTAAGCACCATCTATCTCTATCTCGTTTATTCTAATACCAGTCATCTAAGAAATTTTCGGCATGCAAGGCCCATATTTATACTCTATAAATATTTCTAAAGTATTTGAGATAATTATTTTTACTCTCAATTCTATTATTTATTATATATAAACCCCAATACATATATGCGTGATAGTTTTATAAGTTGGTATAGTGATGATTTAATATCGATAAATAGCGAAATTCCAAACTTCACAATTTAACTTATTATGAGAGGGCCAATTCAAGAGTCTTAGAAAGAGAGTCTTTAAGAATGCTGCTAATTGCAGTTTGAGTGTTCTAGTGATCATATATTGTTGAAAGTGTTCCTTATTCTATACTTAGTCCATATGTCCATAAAATCCAGTAGCTTTCCCAACTACTTTTTGCAAAAATTCAACTTTAGTATAAACCCCCCCTCTTATAGGGTCTAAAATCCAGTCTGAAGTCTAGAATCCAAAGCCAGTCTGGACCCCCTTCAACCATGACCTCGATTTTCGAAAACGAGTGCCTTTGCTTTCCATTCTACTTTCACTGCACATTTCTACTGGTTATATGTACGTTATGAACAGTATAGGGTTGAATTCGCCATTAGGCCCTCGGATTTTTCGATTTTTCCAAAAAGCCAATTTTCAATGAGGCCAGACTCGAAAAGCTCTCAAAAGACCCATGGCGGGTCCGTAAGTGAAGAAGAGGGGTTTTTCTTATAGTAAATTTGAAGAATCCAGTGGTATTTTTTAATAATCCTGCTATTAAATTTAAAAATCCAGTATATAATACTATAATCAAAACTTAAAAATACCATGAATCCAGCCCAAGAGCGGGATCAGCTTGCTGAGTCTTTTCCCCTATAGATTGAAGAACGAAGCCCTGGTAAGCTTTTTTCCTTTACTAAGCACATAAATTAGAGTTAAGGAATGATAATTCAAATGAATAGTTAGCTCAACTTCTTGAGCAGGGTGATCGGATTTTCGAAAATCTTGAAGCCAAGGCTAATATTGATGAGGGCGGCAAAGTGAAGGGCATTAAAGCTGAGTACAAGGGAGCCCAAGATAGCGTCAAAATCAATAGAGCAAAGGAATTCCTACATTTAAACAACTATGATTTGAGTCTCCTGTTGTAGCAGGAGGATTTCAAAGGCTATTAAAAGACATGGGATTTTAAGAACGTTGTGAGAAAGTTTATAAACAATAACAAAAGCAAGAAAGCCAAGAACAGCAGTGATACCAAGTCACTGGTCTCTGAAAATCTTAACCACTCCCTCTCAAACGAGGAAATGAAGGTGAGTGAGTTCCAGACTACTGTGAGCTTAGCAAGTGAATCAATGCAAGCTCCAAGACCCTTGCCTTAGCTGGTTATTAACTATGGCTCAATCATTGGCCATGAGATGTTGGTCAAGCACTTTGAAAGTTTCAAATAATCAAATTATTAATAAAAGGAACAGATCCTTCAAGATATAATGGCCCGCAACACCCAATCACTCTTTTCGTTCCTTTAGCACTTTGAGATGGCAAATGAACCCTAAGTGAACCAAGGGCTCTTCTATTTAATTACAGAGTTGATCTCAAGTAACTAAAAGCTTGACTAAGACTCCAAGGCTCGTATCTTCTTGGCTGCCCTCGGTTACTATACAGGGGAAAAATATCAGCCAGAAGAGAACTTAATATAAGAAGCGATTCTCTTACTTATAAGGTCACCCAATGCTAGACAAGCTATAGGCTTAGCCAACTTGGTCTTTATTACTGAGGCAACATGTCTAAGTAAGCAGCTTGCTATAGTCTAGAAGCTAAACGACTCTAATCCAGGCATCATTCAGCTTTTGGCTTAAACATGGCACTACTTTTCAATTGACCCTTAGGTCATCAAACTAATACCAAATTCCTTCTTTATAATGAACGTGCCTTTTATTATCTTGCTTAAGCAAGACTGTGGATTGAACCTTATAAGAGACATTCCTGTATAGTATACAGAGTACTTTGTAAGAATATGTGCCTTATGCTCTGCCCCTAACTTAGAGTCTTTAAAAGACTACATATCTTCAACAAGGGAAACCTTCTTATAAAAGCAAGAAGTCATCGACAAAGTCTCAATGGTGCATTTTATGAAAGGCCTTGCTTCAAGACTGCAAAGCAGAGATCAATAATGGGTAGGGAAGATTGAACAAATCAGGAAAGTATAGTAGTTGATTGTGAATGCGCAAGTCGAGAAAAATGTATAGTTAAGCATTCACACTATTGACAACTGTCTAAACTGTGACTTCTCTGACCTTGATAGAATAATGCAATTGCCAAGGACTATGGAAGCCTTCTCTGAAAAGGCTGTTAATGACCTTCTTTAGCTATTCAAGAATGAGAACTTATAAAACCAAGTAGCATCCAGATTCAATAGCAGGTCTCCAGAGGAACTCTTAAGAGTAAGTGCCGAATTAGAAACTTTGGAGTAAAATTTAGGCTTCAAATTCTACTGCTCTCAGGTCTTATGTTTAAACTATATCTGTGACAACCTTAACAGCAATCACTTCATTCATTTTGGTATTGGCAATGGGAAGACCCTAATATGCATTGCTTTAGCAATCCTTATTGCTCTTAAAACTTAAAGATCAGTCTTTATACTCAGCAAGAATGAGCACTTAGTGCAAAGAGACTTCAAACGATACTAGAGAGTCATTAAAGCAATGTAGCTTAATTGCAATCTAAACTTCTTTGCCAAAGATACTGGCATCTATTTCTACACTTAGCCCTAATTAAAGAAGATGCAAAAGAACAGCAAGGCTGTGAGTGTATAGTAGCAAAGCTACGTATTAGTGGACGAGTACGACTGGATTATATTTGATGGCTCTGTTGATACTATAATCAACTCTCTTGAGTACTTTCAGCAAGCTCATAAAGTGATAGGATTTTCTGGAAGCAATCTCTCTTTTACTGAAGAGAACTGTTTAAAGCTAGCTTTTCAAGCTACACCTGTAGTATTTCCCACTCTTGATAAACTCTAGGGAAATAAAAAGACTCAATACCCGGATGTGTTTGTGTGCACTAATTAGAGTGATTGCTTGGCTAAGATCAAAGAAATTATAATAGAGCAGCTAAGCCACTCCCCAGTTCTAATAGTGGCTTCAACTAACTATAATGCAATAGAGATAGGCCTTTTGAGATCGGGCTACGACTTCACAAGTTTAAGCAGAGGGCAAGCCGCCAATATCGAATCCATGATTGAAGGCAGATACTTAATGAAGAATGCGAAAAAGGAATATGGAATATACTTGCTGAATGAAGCTCATGGAAGAGGGACTGACATTCAGACGAATGATGAAATCAACTAGAACGGAGGTTCTTACCTCATCATCGCAGATGTCTTCTCTAAAAGGTATGAAGAGCAGATTATAGGAAGAATTGGAAGACTTAATACTAAGGGCAGATGGCAAAGAGTTTTGTATAGACTCAACTCCAAAGATAGTGCTGAGTAGCTTCTTTACGTAGAGTAGAATGAGATCGACCTTATATTAGACAAAAAGTTCAATGAAGTATAATTTAATTTGTAAGACAAATAAGAAGCTATTGATATGGATATTATTGATCAAGCAAAGGAGCCCGAAGTTCCTTCTGAATAGATTATAGCCATCGATCATTAAGTTGCAGTTGTAAAGGCTATAGTGGAGAAGATAGGCGAAAAAGTAGAAAGTTCTTTCATAGGAGCCAAAAAGGATATCGAGGAAGTAAAGAAGGCCTTTGAAGAGGAAATGAAAACTGAAGCTGTGGCTGAAGAGCCAGACACTCAAAGTAAATTAGGGTTCTATTAACCTTCTATCATAGAATTCATTGTAGAGAAGATGAGCCAGAACCCTGTGCTCTAAGACAAGCCTATTAGTGAAGTTGAGAAGATCTTCAAAAACGGCGTGAGGCGCCAATATGAGGAGATGACTTAAGAGCCAGGCAGAGAAAAATCGAAGAGCAAGGAAGGAAAGAAATAGACTAATAAGAGAAGTAGGAAGGCTTATGAGAAGGAAGAGAAGATTAAGGACTTAGTTGAAAAGTGAGTTATACTTGTAAGGAGGAGTTGCAGAGACAAGTCTTTTAGTGAAACTTACAAGGAGCATGAAGAGGTCGAAGAAAGTATGGAAGCCTGGTTGAAGAAGGCTTCAAATTAAAAGAGAAACTTGAAAAGTGATATAGATCATAGGAACCCCTAAAGAGAGGGGTTATAAAGAAGATGATTTTAAAGCTTAATTTCTAAAAGAATTCACCATATTCTAACTCTTTCTATTGGTAGTGTTCAGAGAATGGATGAGAATAGAGACCAGCAGAAGTCAAAGGCTGAAGTTCTGCACTTGCCCTTCCTGATTCTGAGAGCCGAAGTCTTGCATAACTTGCTCCTTCATTTTGCGTTAGTCAAGTACTTCACTTTCCAAGTTATTATGCTCTTGCTTCAGCCTCTTAGTTTCTTATAGTAAGAGCTGCCTGTCTGACTTCAAGGCTGTCTCATAATCTTTCACCTCTTCAATTTCATGTCTTGTTCTCTTTCTTTTAGATGAGTCCTTCATGAGATTCACAGCTTTGCCTCTCTCGGCTACAACGGAAATGTAAAGAGAGTAAACTTACTGCTGAAGCTGAGGCATCTAGAGAGTGCGTCAACAAATTCAGGTCTCATTTCAATGACTAGGTCTCTGCTTTGCTCAAGCCTATCTTTCCGTTAAAGCATTGCATCGTGAATCATGTTGGTGACACCGTCGCGGTGTCTAAGGTATAGAGCAAATCACAGATCCATTGCCTGTCTAAGTGGACCCAGTCTCGCTCATCAGGGAGAAAGTTGAGTAGTCTGGGGATGTCGCTCGCATAATCGAGGAAGTCCTGGACTGTAAGTCCCTCTATGTGAGGCACTGGGGACAATTTGACGTCTTCTCTTCTGATGTACTATGAAGACGGTTACAATTAAGGAGAGATGCTTACCTCCTTCTTTGCTCTTATGATGGACTTGAAGAAGTAAATGTTGGTTGAATCAGACTTGGGTAAGAAGGCCCGACAATCCTGGGTGAGAAAGTTGTAGAGCTCTTTCTTGCTTTTGCACTTCTAAGCTAGTTCTTAAACATTGATGCCAG
>ARYC01019090.1:0-17271 GCA_000711775.1 Oxytricha trifallax | reverse complement strand
ACGTGAAATCTAAAGTTTATTTTAATTTGGAATTTATTCACAAACTTATTTAAAGAAAAGGCTAAAATAATATAAATATTATTTATCGGTATTCAGGATAAACCCTGTCATTGATCTGTGAAAGATATGTTTAATATAAAAAGTTTAATTTAAATTGTTTAGAGTACATTTCTAAACTCGCTATTTATTGAATGTAATTTTCTTATTAAATTATAATGATTACATAATATAAAATAAGAATTCTTTTGACCTGCGTTTAAAAACCAACATAAGAACTTATATAGTTGAGCAGGTACTTAGATTTTAGCTTCCATTCTATATTTCCCCTGTTTTAATCGTGTGTATGCAACATTTTTTCTTTATAAAAAATTCCTAAGTTAGAATCTCTTTACTTTTACTTTAATTTATTATAACTAAGTAGATAATTAAACCTTTTATAAATATTTTAAGGAAATTCGTTAATTTAAATTACTATTTTTATCTTAAATCAAGAATAATGAAAAACATTTAAGAAAATTAAGGAAGAGAATTCATTAAATTTATAATAAATCAAAACATATATTATTTCAAGTGTTTACCACATACAAAGCAATTTTTTTAATGTTGAGCTTATTCTTAACAATATAAACTCAAGCAATAGCTGCAAGCGTATAAAAAACTATTTTTTAATATTTTTATAGGTAATTTAGTCAGGAAATTACTTTTAAACAGTAATTTATTTGTTAAAATTATATCCAAGATTGATATTTTTGTTACAACATACGCAAGTGCTATTCATATTTTGCTATTCAAGCATGTCAATACTGGGTATTTTGAGTTTTTCTTGTGTAGTCTTACTGCATGAAAACAGTTCAAGTAAAATGGGGAATAGTTCAGACTCTAAATTGTTAGAAAATAGCTTGTAAGAGGTTCCATTAGTTAAGAGTGCTGCTTGTTAGAGAAGACTTGATTCCTCCTCTTAGGAGGCAGGTTGCTGCTTTTATTATTGTGCATAATATATATTTATAGATTAACTTACCATCTTAGGGTTCTTAAATTGTTTATGGTGGAGCATACTATATAATCAGACTATCAACCGATATCTTCAATTTTTAAGCAGCAAAAATAGCATTAACGAGAGAGCTATACTGAGTTGGATCTTCTGATTGAAACTTGACTATCATGATTCTGGCTGAGAATGATTCACTTCTCTTCACTGCAACGTCTTCAATCCACTTTTTGTTGAAACATACTGCCTTCATCATAGCTGTTGATAGAGAGCATTATTTCTTAATAATTTGCTGTGTCCCCTCAATTTTTAAACTTTCCTTAATTGGGCTCTCTGGCGATGTCAACAAATTTTGTAATCATGATAAATAAAAAGAAATATAGAAGATAATAAGAATATAAAAGCTGTTTGAGAAATTTCATTTCCATTTTATTCTACAAGTATTCTTATTAATCTTAATTAAATTCTTATTATCTTCTATTTTTCTTATTATTTATGATGAATCTATCAATCAATACACTCTTCAGATCTGCAAAAGCAAACTTTTTCAGGATTCTCTAATCATCAAGATCGTCAATTGGGAAGAATAAATAGCTGTCATTTGGGAATGAGAGGTAAAGTCTGAAGTTATTTTGACTTGATTGTAGTTAGTAGCAGCTGAGAAACATGCAAATATCTTGCATAAATTTGTCAAAGTTTGTATTTTTAGAGATGAACTCCACATTGAAGTCAACTATCAAACTCAAGAGGTCGTTCATTTATTTAAGTTTTTAAAATATCAATTATAATTATAAGTATTGAAATAATAATTATACATAAAATTAGAATAATAATGGAAACTGGACTCTATGAATTCTTCCTTGACTTAATTTTGATATCGATAACTCTTGGTATAGTATAACTCTAATAAGTTTAATTTATAGTATATCCGATTTGGAAAAGTTTTGGTTTGTTGGAAGTAAAGAAATATGATGATACATTAATTTAATGGCTAACTTATTGGGTAATTTATGCTCTTATTTGGAAATTGGAATAATTCTTTTTCTATTTCATTGTTGATGAGTAAGAAATTTATCTTATAATCAATACTACTTGTTTAGAAACTACTACTATAAACTGGCAAAGCTATTCTATATGTTATGGCTGATACATCCAGACTATCAAGTATCTATACTTTTTTCCCTTAATTTAACTTTTTAGGGAGCCCTTTACTTGTACTATACAATAATTGAACAGAAATTTGAGATATACAGAGACAGATAGTGAATTCAAGTTATGCTATCGTCTAAAAGATAATAAAAGCTACAGATTTCATTCTTGCAAAACTTGGAGAGAGTAGTTAAATTGGATAGAATGTGGCTGGAAAGTCACTTAAGAAGAATGCAGAGCAAGAGATCATTAAAAATGCTATGGACTTGAATTAGAAATTGATTATGAGAAGATTGCAAAATAAAGATAATAGTAACATGCTTGCAAGCATCTAAAATGTTAGTAGTTCGCAAATTAACAATTGATTATTGTTTATCATGAAATTGATTTGTTATTCAATTTGATGTATAAATAAGTAATCTGTTTCGAAAATAAGTAAATTTATAATTCAAAGATCAATTCTATAAGTTAATTTATTTAAACTATGAATTTAAAGTTTATTTTTCTTGATATATTATAATAATTAATATTTTGAATTTTAAAAATATTTTAATAAAGAAAATTATAAAGTTTATTACGATTATTAGCCATTCTAAATAGTTTAATCTAAAAGTATGTAAAAAAATGGTTTTGCAGAAATTTAATATAAAATTGAAAATGAAAATAATATTGCTTTATAAAATTCTAAATATTTAAGGATAATTTTATTAAATAATAACTTATAATTAAAATGAAATAAATTTTATAAATAATTAATAAGGAAAAGATGTATCATAAAAAAATTGATATTCAAAATTTAAAACAAAATTAAAATAAAAATTCTTGTACAAAATATAATCAATAAATAATACAATATAAACTCGAATCTCTATTTTTTTGCTTCATCTCAATTATTCATCATTCCAATTTACTTGAAGTAATCCACAGTATCTTTGTAATTTTCGTTTTTAAATGGAATGTCAATCAAATATTTCATTTTAGTCTCTCCAATACTTTCAAGGTATTCTGCGAAGTCCAGGGGTCTTGGGATGTTAAATTTTAGTTAAAACTTTCTAAATAAATTTCTATTCGAAAATGTTCTTCCGTTATCAACATATTTATTCAAAATGCTATTAATTTCTTTCAATTCTATTTTAGATTTCTCTCTCAGCTAAATTTTTAAGATTATCGTTATAAGATTATATTAGTATTTAATCAATTTTATTAGATGAAAAAATCAAGAGATTATTATATTGTTAAGGGATTCACTTAAATTAGATTATTGCTGACGTTTTTATTTTTCTTCCTTTCGATTTAATTTTAAAGATATTATATATTAACAATTTAATACATTTAATTTATTATTAGTAATTTTAACTATTAAAATATCACATTAATATAAAATGTAAATGATATTATTTTATATTTTAGATTTCTTATTTTTCCCAATATTCAATGTTTTTGACAAGCTCTGGACAATTCATAATCAATTCAATCTTCTCTAGTTTTTTGAAGTTGAATGTAAGATATGAAAGCTCCTCTTCAAAAGTAATCCATGTTTATATTTATAATAATTTATAATTAATATTGCTATAATTATTATTAAAAGTGTGGTTAGGTCTTTTTAAATATTAGATTTTTGTCAAATTTTGAGCTTTTACCAGGTACTAGAAAAATTAATTAATAAAATTATATTTTATATTTTCTTAAATTCTTGCTCTAATGCGATACTTTTTAATTTGATTAATTCTTCTGATTCTAATTAACTTGAATTCTTCATAAAACTTAAGTCAACATGTTCCAGATTTAATTAAAAATATATTAATAAAAATAATAATTTAAGATTATCATGCTCATCCTTGATTTTATAATTAACTGTCAGCTGCTCTAGATTTATAAGATTCAGTCTTTTTAATGAAATAATTATAATTTATAGTATTTTTTTTTATTTTAATGCATCTATTAATTGCTCTAATAAAAACCCCAAAACCCCTTAATGAGATTTATAAGTGCTTTGATTTTTAGGAAATTTGTTAGGGGTTGGGGTTATTAATTAAATTCGAGACTAAAATTACAAGCTTTTGGGGTCTATTTATGATGAAGAGTATATAGATTTAGAGTTTAAACAGCGTTATGGATGTGATATGTATAGTGAATAAATCAAACCAGTACTGAAATATATGTCTATTGCACTACTTTTAAAGCGTAGTCCATCAACTGTCCGTTCTCACTGCTTGAAACCTGTGTAATTAAAGCAATAATAGCTGAATTCTTAGCCTAAGAGGAAGTTTAAGTTTCTATAGAAGCATATTGAGTATTTTATTAATGAGAAAACTTTGAAGTATTGGGCTCACTTCTCTCTCGATTAACGAGCTATTAGTTTCACCGCCAGTTTCTTGAGTTGAATATCTCTGCATAGTCTGTTGCAAACATTTATAAACGAAACGGTATCTCTTACAAAGGTGTAAATTGTATCAAGAGAGTTATTGATTTCACTCTGCCATTTTACAACAATAACTTAAATTATATTTATATTTAAATGCAGAGAGCCTAAGAGTAATGTTAAGTTTATTCATGCTGACGATGCTGTGTTTACCTTCAACACTTTCATCTAGAAGTCTTGGTATAAGAAGCATAGTAATATAGAGGTATATGACTAAAAAGTCAAGGTATAAACAATGGCAATTCTTGGAGGAATTAGCGAGGATGCTGGTTTAGAAACTTATGTTATTCATCCTCGCTCTATTAAGACAGAGCAGTATATTAAGTTCTTAGAACAGCTGAGAGAGAAGTACCCTGAATAAGAGATTATACTGTTTGTTGATAATCTTTCTGTTCATAAGACTAAAGATACAAGGAAGAGTTATGAACAACTTAGAATAACGCCAGTGTTCAACGTACCTTACAGTCCATAGTTTAATGGAATTGAGTTCTACTGGGGTATATTAAAAGGTCATTACAAGAAACTGCTGCTATACCACTTGATGCATGACCTACCTATCGATACAGTAGACTTTATTAAAAGTTCAGCTAAGAGAGTTGATAATTAGTTGGCATAAAAGTGTGCTAAAGAAGGGAGAGTGAATGTATATAAATAAGTTTTGTAGTTAAGTTAATGAATATATAAGTCACATTTAAAATTCTTTAGAGGGAGCTGGCTTCTCTTTCTTTTCTTCTACTTCTTGCTTCCCTCCTCCTAAGTTTCTTCTCTTCGCAGCATCTATGTTCATTGACTCTGGAGGCTAAATATATGAATAAAGTCTCTTGCTAACTTCATACTTTGTCTGCGACTTTCGCTCTCTGTGAAGCTTGCTCTATTCCTTCATCAAGAAGATGCCAGTACCAGATTTTTCTAAAGAGTTAAGCTACAAATCTTACTTGAAATATAAGGGTGCTTCTGAAGCTCTGATAGCCAGCTCTCACTTATCTTGATCCCTTGTTTGTCCTTATCTTCTGAAGAGATGCTGTACCTTTTCTTATGAGATTCTTGAATAATTTCTTTCAAGTAATCACCTTTAATTGTTGCAAGTATGCTATTTGACAACTACTTCTTAGTAGGCAGGTACAGCGAAACCTCTGGGTCGTTCATAGCATCATCATATAAGTTAGTCACTGATATATCTGGATAGTCTGGAATCTCTGCAAAACTTTACGCCTTAAGTTTTCAATGCTTTCTTCTCTTCGTAGAGTATCGCCCTTAGAAATGAAATTTTGGATCCTTCCATCGTTAGCAAGAACAAACCAACTACATAATCAATATGAGTTACTATGAGTTCATTACCTTGCTGCACCAGGTAGCGGTGCAAATCTTGCTTGTTTCTAAATCTTTGAATCAATTCTTGTGCTTGCACTCTTTTCATTACATCATTCATAGACTCCATCTTGTTTACAGATCTAAGAAATGATATTCAAATTTAAGTTTATTGATTTCAATTATATACCTCTGTAAAACTTACTATTAAATATGGGCATCCTATAGGAGGTCAACCTCTAAGAAGGATATGGAGAAGGTTTTGAGAACTGGTTTCAAACTTGAGAGATTGATATCAATTTTATTTCTACTGTTATAGTTCCATATTTTTAAATTTAAATTGGTACGTACTTAATTAGGAGCAGCTCCTAAAATGCTAGTACTTAATTAGGAGCACCCTAATTTTAATCATAAAATCACAAAATACCTCCTAAAGCAGTACGTACTTAATTAGGTGCACCTCCTAAATCGGTACGTACTATAATAAACTTATTATTGAAAGTAAAAATGGTTACTTCCTCACCCATATTATGAGCTGGATCGTCTCTTAAAACTCATAATTCTTCTCTAATACTATAAGAACTTCCTTTTTTGAAACTTGCAAGCTTGCAAATCTCTCATATAAACTCTCAGTTATAGAGACAGTTTTATAGTTTTAAATTCAAATTTAAATCTGAGCGCTAACATTTTAAGAAAAACAACAGCACTTCCATCAAACTAAACGAGACTTACCTTTGGCAGCAATAAAAAGTGTGAAGGCTGTGAGATGAACTCTCATAAAGAACTACCAGAGCTATCACTTGAGGTCTCTGTTATTAAAATAGAAATTAATAATAGAAAATAAATGGCAAACAAGTGTGTGGGAAACAGAGAGGAGGAGAAAGGTAATAATGAAATTCCTATACAAACTGAAGAAGTTGAAGTCTATTTTTGTGAGTTATGTGAGAGAGATTTTGCTCATAAATCAAGCTGGTACAGACATATGAAGGCCCACTGTATACTTAAAGCATTATAAAATAGATGGAAAGTATGACAGCCTTGAGTGCCATAAGCAATACTGTCATACAAGAGACATGAAGAAGCATATATTAAAAGCTCACAAGAAAGATATAGAAGTTGAGAATTATGAAGTTGAGCTAAAGCTTCTAAACGAAAGAAAAGCGAGGGAATATTCAAAGGTCGTAGTACCTGAATAAGCTAGAGAGCTAGAGTACGTTAAGAAGGCACGCAACCAACTGACCTCTGAAATAACAAAAATTATGATCAAGATTCAATACAAGAAAATACCGGTTCTTGCTAAAATTGACCTAGATACTTCTCTTTAAAGCTACCTTATAATAGAAGACTCCTTTGATAAGAAAGTTATCAACGATCATCAATACGTATACAAGGTGTATCCCTTCAACTATCTCTTAAGTGATGATAAATATTAAATTGAGTTTAAAAATGACTATCAAGTACTCACTCAAGCAAAGTTTAAAGAGTGTAGTTAATAAATCAAGCTAGATGATGTTCTCCTGCCAAGGATCATGTTGCTTTCAGACTCCCACTCTATGAAATGACTCTAAGAGATTTCATAACAGATCAAAGGAATCATAAGCAACTTTAATAAATAGCAACTCAGACCATACAAGTTATTAATGAGCTTCACAAGTTAGGGTTTTTTCACAGAGATTTGAAGCCAGAAAATATAATGATAAACTTCTCACCTGTAAGAGTAGCAATAATCGATTTCAACAGAGCTTAAAGAGTGGAAGTATCAAGGCTTGGAACTGTAATGGGAACGCAAGGGTACTATCCAGAAAGAGAGGACTGGAGAGATGGAGACTTTTAGTGGGATGTGTGGGCTTTAGCAGCAATAATAATAGAGTGCGACATGCCTCGCAATGAATACTACTCTACAAGATGCGAGAAGGATGCTAAACAAAGAATAAAGCAATTTATTGACAAAACAAGAGTATCTCAATCAATGAAACAAATGGCAGAGTCAATAATAATAAAACCAAACTCAAGATCAGACATATCAATAGAGTAGATAGAGTTGTGGTTAAGTAAGATAAACTTCAGACCTCTCCCACATGATCCAAAAGTGCATTTTGAGTGATTAAATTAAATACATTTACTATAAATTTCACATTAAAACCTATTAATAACCCCAACCCCTAACAAATTCCCTACAAATCAAAGCACTTATAAACCTCATTAAGGTTTTGGGGTTTTGAATGTGCATGGTTGATGATACTTGAAGCATCTTAAAATTTTAATTCTTTAAATTATTACTAAATCTTAGGTGCGTAAATAAGCTGAGATTATCAATTAAAATATTTTTAATTATATTAAAGATATGGAAAGAATTCGTCTATTTCCTGAACTATTAGATGGCTTATCTAAGTAAAATTTTTATTTTTGATAGAACGAGAGAATTTCAAGAATATTTAAAAAAAATTATAGTAGACATATAATATTTGTTGTTAATAATATATTTCTCACATTTAAGGAAATGCTTTTATACAGATTCTTATAAGAATTTCTTACATAAGTTTATTTTAAATTATGAAAATAAATTATTAATAATTTCACCTAGAACCATGGGTATCCTCTTTTTACGTTTTAAAAATCAATTTATTTATTGAAATAAAAATCTGGAATTTTAATATTATTTAAATATTTATAAATATATTATTGCAGATAAATTAAATTAAAATAGTTAGTTTATTAATTAATAAATATCATCTTAAATATTAATTTGCAATAAAATTAATTAAAATAATTTTATAGGCAAATAAATAGCAAATTTTAGATTTGATAAAATCTGTAAATTGTGATGAATTACCTATCTAACTTCCATCATTCATGATTTATTACTATATTTTTTTAAAAGAAATAATTAAAATATTTTTTAGTGATAATATATGATAAGATGAATAATTCATAATTACTTTAGATTATTTTAAACTTTAAATAAATACAGTTTCTGATTTTGTGTAAAAATAATTATTCATGTAATGGTTCATTGAGGGAGCCAATTAAAAAATATTTTCAGAATTTCCTTGCTCTCTAAAAATCATTAAATATTAATTCTTATTAAACTAGTCTCTAATAAAATCTTTAAGAAATCTATATCACATGTAATGTCGGAATACATTTAAATTTGGAAACTTAATTTAAATTAATAATTAAATAATTATAAATAGTGGCAGTTAGTTTTCTGGAAACCTAAAAACAAATTAATCGATTTTAATTTTGACTGATTTGTATTGTTTAATTTAATGGTTAAAATTGATTAATTTGCTTCAAAAATGCGATAGAGGGTACCGCCAATCGCAAAGTCGAGCTAATTTTAAATTTTCTATCGAATAAGAACCATATTGTCTAGGTTTCCAGAAAGCTAACTGCCACTAATTTAATTATAAAAATTAAAATAATAACTAGTTTCCTAAATTTGAATGTATTCCTACAATATTATTGAACTTTCTTATAAATAAGTTAAAATTAAACTTGTCCAATTTTACAATATTCAATGAGCTATAAATATTTATCATTTACTAATAACCTATATTATTTCTTGAATTTTCAGTTAATATTATTTCATTTAAACTCTATTTTATTTAAGCTAAAAATTCAATTATCTATGTACATGAGTAAATTTTACTTAACGCACTATAATTTAGCGATAGAAACATTTATTAATAAGGAATCCAGAATTAAAACATATATTCATTTTTTTTGTACTTTTAATATAGTTTAATTTCAAATATATATATTTTTAATTATGTTTTCTGATTAATTTTAATAATTTATATTTAAATTCCACACTACTTGGTTTAATTTTCTAAAAAACTTGAAATAGCCATCTATTATATTTTAATTATTGTAGGAATAAATTTGATTTGAGAAATTAAATTATAAATAGATGTTCAAATTCGTGGCAGTTAACTTTCTGGAAACCTAGAAAATTTGGTACTTGTTTGATAGATAATTCAAAATCAACTGGACTTTACTATTGGCTGTACCCCTCTATCACATTCGTGAAGCGAGTTAACTCGATTTTAAATTTTGGTGATTTGTTTAGTTTTTTTTAATGCTCAAATTAAAATCGAGTTAACTCGCTTCAGGAATGTGATAGAGGGGTACCAAAAATAGTAAAGTCCAGCTGATTTTGAATTCTATATCAAACAAGTACCACATTGTCTAGGTTTCCAGAAAGTTAACTGCCACGAATTTGAACATCTATTTATATATTTATAATTTAATTTCCCAAATTAAATGTATTCATACAATATTTTAATTAATTGACAAATAATTGAAGTTTAATTAATTTCATCGAATGATTGTTCCTATTTCAATTCAAATTATTAGTAGTCAGCATTCATATTAACAAATTTTGCATTTCTTATAAACCCTTCTTTTGCCAATCTATCTAACAAAAGTAAGATATTATTTGTATGGTTTTGTTGGTCTTAGTAAGAAATACAGACTGGATCTATTCTGTGAGGTTTGTAATTGACATACTTAAGTAAAATTTAATGTTAAAAATATATGAATGTAAGTTAAATATTGTAGGTGGATAAGTAGATCAAAGTCAAAGTTCAAATTCTTAAAATTCAAGTGGCTCAATCAAAATAAAGGGTGTTGTAGTCAATTGCGAACTTTGTTAACAATTGCGAACTATAGTAAAATTTTCAATTTTATATAATACAGTGGGTTTAATGAGAGAGTAAGAACTCTTCCATAAAATCCCTTTCAGCCTATATTGTTAGTGAATAAATGTTTTAGCTCAATCTTTTTATATCTGGCATTAATGTTTTTTAAGCTGTAAAACACAATTCTAATCTCTAAACATAATGACTTCAAAATAATCTGTTAGCAAAATTTATTATAAATTAAGGAACATAATCAAAGAGAAAATGCTATTTGGGAAAGAAATTTTTTAAAAATAATTTAAAAATTAGCGAATCATTATGGACTAATTCTTAAAATTACACAGTTATTCTGAAGATAATTAAAATGTTAGAAATTGAGATATTAAAATTGAAGAAGGATGTCAAATATGTAACATTTTAATGTATTAATCCGAGAACATAAACATTTTTAGATAATTTCAAAATATTTCGAGTGAGAAATCATTGTCTATATTATTGGTTGCACAAATTATATTGGCATAGATAGGGAAAGCTTGAAATGTGCAAAAAAATATAAACCTTAATCAAAACCCCAAAACCCCTTAATGAGTTTTATATGTGTTTTGATTGATGAGGGTAATGTTGGGGATTAGGTTTTCTTTTTGATTTGTTTCATTTTTGTTGTTAGATTAAATGTTATTTATTATTTTCATGGTTGAGGTATTTAATATTTTATTTTTTATCATCACTACATCTACATAAATGCTATGAAGAAATTATTTCATTGCTAAAATTTTAATGATAGTACATTAATTGTTTGCTTTGCTTATTTAATCAGAATAGCTAATTTTATGAAAGCATCTTCTTTTAATTCTTAGGAACTCCATTTTTTTAATGTTTTGGTACCAACTTAGAAAAAATTCAAATTGGTACTGGTACTAATTAGGTTTTGAATAATTTTGGAACTTTTCCATTAAAACCTCATTAATTTAAAACTAGGTACAAATTATGTTTTGGTTCTATTAAATTGGCACCAATTAAAATTAAAAAAATTTAGTACCGCACTAATTAAATTAAAAAAAATTTAGTAGTAATTTAATGGAATTTAATTGGTTAAAATAAAAATCTATCTCTGAAATTTGATACACTTTTTGCAAACTTTCTCCATTTCTCTTTACAGGGTTGACCTCCTATAAGATACCCATATTTGATAGGTGTCCTTAAATTAATAGAAATTAGAAATACAAAATTTTAAGATTGATATCCATTTATAATACTTCTGGAACTAAATCATTACATGATTATTGATATCAATCACCTTAAAATCACTCATTTTATACATATTTTTCATTTAAATTTTACTTATGTTACCAAACTTTTTTCTATTGGAAGAAAATATGATAATAAAGAACGCAAGCTAAAAGGAATGAAAGTGTTGAATTTATTTTGAAAATAACTTTTTGTGAAAACTTCAAAAATATTTGTGCATAAATGCCAATTTTTAAAAAAGATGCAATCATCTAAATTGATAAAAACGATCAGGAAAAGTTATAACTTATGAAAAAAATGTAAAACAGATAAAAATGTCTCTCAAAATTATCTTTTTTTAATAAAAATGTTATAAAATGCATATAAATATGAAAACATATAAGTTGAGTATTAAAAATATGATCATATTTAATTTTCAAAATTTCATAACTTGAGTAAAAATTATACTTCCTTGCTCAAATAAACCCTAATCCCCAACATTACCCTCATCAATCAAAACACATATAAAACTCATTAAGGGATTTTTGGGTTATGAATCTCAAAATTGTTTATATAGTACAAATGAAATATAGTAATTTAATTGAAGGTCTCTTGTCAGATTTTAAATATCACATCAAACTTGTATAATACATAAAAGGAAATCCTGAATAAATTAATCCAAATTTTTATGAATGTATTTGAAGAAAAATTTAGCATACTTTTTTTAAAAATAAAAAATGTTTATGATACATCGAATCGTAATAATATTAACAATATATGATAATTAAACGATTAGATTTAAATCTAAATACATCAATTTACTATTAAAACAGGTTAAATAAATTAAATAGAGAGCTAGCATTCACTCCTTCCGATGACGACTAAAATTTTTTCTTTTGCCCTTAAGTACTATCTATTAGCTTTAGCCTATTGAACTTGTTGCTCTTACTTACTGAATTCTTTAAAGACTATTACTAATTGTACCTGGAATTAGAAGGATGTTCTATTAAGTCTTATCAGTTGATTTTCCTCCACAAAAACTGGTTCAGGAAGCTCACCTAGGCACCCAAAAAATCTAAACAGAATTATCTCTAAATCTAGATAGAATTGTGTAAAGTGTACCAAGTACGAATTGAATAGTTTCGATAAGCTGAAGTCAAACAAAGGCCAAGAAAAATTTTAACTGGCAGGGAAAGCAAGGATTTCAAATAAGAGTTGCCACTTCCTATACCCCTATAATTAGAATTATCGTTTTCAATTTAAGGGTTCTGAAATTTGTTATCCATTAGAGTCTACACCTTTAAAGACCTGCTTTATAAATATAACGCTAGCACTCAAATAAAATTGAAAATTTTACTACAGTTCGCAATAGACTACAACACCCAAAATAAATATTTTTTTGTTCATTTTTATGCTTTAATTTAAGAATTAAGCTTTTAATAATGAATAATATTAGCATTATTTTTAAAGAATTTAAAGTATATTATGATATATTTAACTATTTACTCATTTATTAATTTTAGATTTATTTAACAAATAATTATGATTTTGTGTATTTACTAAATTTTTTTACATTCAATTATTGCGGAAACTCTTAAATTAATAATATTAAGTTTATGTAAATCTATCAAAATTTCGAAAGCTATTCCAAATAAATATGGGGCAGGGGTGATGGTGATACCTGAACCAATAAGTTTATATTAAATGTTTCATGTCTCATAATTTTTTAAAAAAAAATGAGCTATTAAAGTCAATTAAGAATTGATTTGAATAATTTAGCATTAATACAAACATAAGAGCGACTCCCAATGATACAAATGATCAAGTTATTCATTAATCAAACTTATAACGTTGCATATTTTTAGAATTTTCTATTATAAATTATTCTTTGAGCTCTATATAAAATAAGTGTTTATTAAAGGATTTTAAACTTTTACTATTATAGTGAAGTAAAGTTACATCGAATAAATTTAAATCCTTTATTTCTTTAGAATAAAAAAATCAGAATTGATTCATAAAATAAATTCCAAAGCATTCATTATTTCATGTTAATATTTTGAATTTTAATTAGATTAAACATTAAAAATTAATAATATTATTCAATTTTAAGGCTAGGGGCTATGAATGTTAAAGACATTTAACTTTGATAATTAATTATTTTTTTACATATTTATTATTTAATTTAAAAGACTAGTAGGACATAAAATTCTGTTTAGAATCAGAGTACAGACCTTCAGCAAGTTATTGAATAATTTAGAAAGCATCTAGTTCTTTCGCATTTGTCTCTTCTTAATATTTAAAAAAATGTGATATAATTATAATCTCTCCAAAGATTATATGCAGATTCAAAACTCTTTAGGGGTTTAAAAAGTTTTTTTAATGATATAAATATAACATTATTTTTTGGGGATAATTAATCTGTATTTATACTATGTTAAAAATAAATTCTCATAAATATTTGGGAAAAAAATTAATATCTGATTTTTATAAATAGTGTTAAATCTTGATACTTCCTTTAGACTATTTCTCTTGTAAATGCTGTTTTTTAAGATAGAATAATATATAAAGTTCCATTATTTGACAAATAATTTTCACAATTTTAAGAAAGTTTTGTTAATAATCTGTTTTTAATATTGATTAATCAAAGTATATAACATTTAAACGATCTATTTAGTCAATTATAAAGTTAGTTGACAATTAGATTTCATAGTAAAGTAAAACAAGAAAACTAGCATATGATTTAAACATTAACATTTTTATTCTTAATTTTAAATTTGTATTTTTACCATACAATTTAAACAAATTAGAAGCCAATTCTAATAATTTTGCTTATATTTTTAAAAATCATTCATGTCAATTCAATTATTTTCAATAATTCAACCTTAAAAGTTTCTGATATATTTTATGGTTTAAATTCTGAATACTCTTTGTTCTCATTTTAATATTTGATTTAAAATATTAACCAATTTTATATCATTTTGCTCAAGACTTAATTGCAAACGGATGCCCAAGAAAATGATAACATATGAAGTTTCAAATTTATTTTATGCTCATCTTCTATTAAATCAAGAACTTCACAACAGGTTCGTGTGAAAAACTTAGTTTCAAACATGTTTAATTATCTTGGAAGTTTAAATTTGATTTCTTATAGATTTCTCAGAACATCAAATGTATAAATAAAATGTCTATTTAAGAGTATTATAAATAAATTTGGATATAATATTATTATAATGTTAGGAGGGCACCATTCACATATAATTATGAAAATTTATTGCTGTTCTTTATCAACACTTCGTGCAAAAAAATTTATAACAAAATATTTCAGTACAAGAATTAAGGAAGATCAGTCTGAAGTGATTTACATAATAAAATAAAAAAAATAAATATAAGATTCTATTCTTAAACTATTTGTGTGATATTTTCCCGTATACTTTAACAAAAAATTGCTAGTCTTTTTGGACAGTTCCTTCATCAAGGTTGAATCTTTTTGATCAATACTTTATAAAATATATTTCTAGTTTATGTAAAATATTTAAAAATATTTTTAAATACTGATAGATTTTATTGTTAGGTTTTGGTTATGTTAAAATACTTTATCAGTCATAAGAAGTATCATGGGGTTACTTATTTTTAACTCAGTTATTACTAAAGGCTGCTGTATTATGTTCAAAGTTTATATAAAAATTATTTATTAAGCTATGTTAAGATTTAATGGATTTTTAATATTATTGCATATTTTAATTACTTAAAAGACGTTTTTAAATTTTGATATAAGTTGGGAAGATTTTCTCAATCTAAATCTCGCTTGCAATCTCAAAAGAGAAGTCCAATTTTTATTTAATAAAAAATAAATTTTTACAAAAGAAAAACAAATATTTTTATCGATATTCTGGAAATATTCTCATGTCGATCTGTGATAAGTTTGTTTTATAAATATATAACATTATTTTGTTATTAGTACGTTTCTGAACTATTTGTTGATTGAATGTAAAGTTCTTAACTAAAAATATGCAATACAAATAATGATTTTAAAATACTATAATATATTAGATTCTTTTGACTTTCATTAGACAACCAATGTAAGTGCAAACCTCATTTAATAAATACTTGGATTTGATTTTCCATTAGTGAATTTCAGCAAATTAATCGTGAGAATGCAACATATTTTTTACCAAATAATTACAAATCTATTCAAAATTTAATGAATTTAATTGTTTTTATTTTATGATTCTTTAATTGGTTCTCAAATAATACATTAAATAACTCTAATTAATATTAAAATAAACTTTCATTTTACCTCTTTTTTTATAGATCATTTTTTAAAGTTAATTGAACTTTCATGAACTAAGTAGCTAAGAAATATTCAAGAATTAAATTTGCAAAATCTTAAATAAAAAATCATAAATTTATTAAATTAAAATTGAATTTATTACTAATGATTAATATGGAAAGCATTTCACCACTTCCAGTCTAAATCTAGAAGCATACCTAACTTTTTAAAATAGGCAAAATAAAATCCTCCTATGTGTTAACCTAAATTATTCAATTTATACATAACCAGAGAGACTTAATGAAACAGTTATGGAAATCTAACAATGCTTCAATATTTTAAAAATTAAATTGAGAATGCTGTAAAATAAAAGAAATGTTTTAAAATTAGATATTTTACATAATTGACAAGTCTAATAAACTATTTGATTTTAATCCAAGAAGATTAATTTTATAAATTTATATGCTATTTATAATTAAAAATTTAATAATAGAATATGAAAATTGCGTGAATAACAATTACTAATCTAATTACTAGTATTTTAAATCAGGAATATATAACTTGCTATTATAGTACTTATTAATAAAAATAATTTTAGCATTTTGAAACATTTACTCATGAAAGGGATTAAGGAGAAGTGAGTAACACCTAGACTTACTAAAAATTAATATATTTAAAGGTTGGATCTATATTTATCTGAGTCTCTGATTCTTCAGTAGGGGAGGCATTATTAACTTTCATCTCAATTTAATCAGAACATCTTTGGACAGTCAGTGAAATGTAAATTGTACTAGTGTTTTTGTATATATGAACTTTTCTAAACTAATTAGCTTTTCCTCTGTATTTTTGAAGACTTTCGCAAAGGAATACATTAGCATGGAATAATATATTAGGATTTTATTTTTTAGGGATATATAGTAAAATCATATATTAAAAATCAAAAATTATAACAATGTTCAAATTCAACACGCGTAGGGCTCTCATTCATTTGAAAGAGTTCGAAATTTAAAAAATCTATTTTTTTATTATTTGATAAATTGATATATTTGAAGATAAATTAAATTCATGATTAAGATTAATAAAAGATTTACAATCACATTATTGCAGAAAAAATTATTCTTTGATATAACTGTAATTTATTCTATCAACTTAACCAAACTAACTTTAATTAATAAATGTTTGAGAGAAAATTTTTAGAATTATTTCCATAGAAACCATTAAATATCTTCAAAACATAAATATTGATAAAATTTAGTTTACTTTG
>ARYC01019089.1:0-33007 GCA_000711775.1 Oxytricha trifallax | reverse complement strand
AAAGACCTGCTTTATAAATATAACGCTAGCACTCAAATAAAATTGAAAATTTTACTACAGTTCGCAATAGACTACAACACCCAAAATAAATATTTTTTTGTTCATTTTTATGCTTTAATTTAAGAATTAAGCTTTTAATAATGAATAATATTAGCATTATTTTTAAAGAATTTAAAGTATATTATGATATATTTAACTATTTACTCATTTATTAATTTTAGATTTATTTAACAAATAATTATGATTTTGTGTATTTACTAAATTTTTTTACATTCAATTATTGCGGAAACTCTTAAATTAATAATATTAAGTTTATGTAAATCTATCAAAATTATGAAAGCTATTCCAAATAAATATGGGGCAGGGGTGATGGTGATACCTGAACCAATAAGTTTATATTAAATGTTTCATGTCTCATAATTTTTTTTAAAAAAAATGAGCTATTAAAGTCATTTAAGAATTGATTTGGTTATTTTAAGCATTAATACAAACATAAGAGCGACTCCCAATGATACAAATGATCAAGTTATTCATTAATCAAACTTATAACGTTGCATATTTTTAGAATTTTCTATTATAAATTATTCTTGGAACTCTATATAAAATAAGTGTTTATTAAAGGATTTTAAACTTTTACTATTATAGTGAAGTAAAGTTACATCGAATAAATTTAAATCCTTTATTTCTTTAGAATAAAAAAATCAGAATTGATTCATAAAATAAATTCCAAAGCATTCATTATTTCAGTTTTGTTAATATTTTGAATTTTAATTAGATTAAACATTAAAAATTAATAATATTATTCAATTTTAAGGCTAGGGGCTATGAATGTTAAAGACATTTAACTTTGATAATTAATTATTTTTTTACATATTTATTATTTAATTTAAAAGACTAGTAGGACATAAAATTCTGTTTAGAATCAGAGTACAGACCTTCAGCAAGTTATTGAATAATTTAGAAAGCATCTAGTTCTTTCGCATTTGTCTCTTCTTAATATTTAAAAAAATGTGATATAATTATAATCTCTCCAAAGATTATATGCAGATTCAAAACTCTTTAGGGGTTTAAAAAGTTTTTTTAATGATATAAATATAACATTATTTTTTGGGGATAATTAATCTGTATTTATACTATGTTAAAAATAAATTCTCATAAATATTTGGGAAAAAAATTAATATCTGATTTTTATAAATAGTGTTAAATCTTGATACTTCCTTTAGACTATTTCTCTTGTAAATGCTGTTTTTTAAGATAGAATAATATATAAAGTTCCATTATTTGACAAATAATTTTCACAATTTTAAGAAAGTTTTGTTAATAATCTGTTTTTAATATTGATTAATCAAAGTATATAACATTTAAACGATCTATTTAGTCAATTATAAAGTTAGTTGACAATTAGATTTCATAGTAAAGTAAAACAAGAAAACTAGCATATGATTTAAACATTAACATTTTTATTCTTAATTTTAAATTTGTATTTTTACCATACAATTTAAACAAATTAGAAGCCAATTCTAATAATTTTGCTTATATTTTTTAAAATCATTCATTTCAATTCAATTATTTTCAATAATTCAACCTTAAAAGTTTCTGATATATTTTATGTTTTAAATTCTGAATGCTCTTTGTTCTCATTTTAATATTTGATTTAAAATATTAACCAATTTTATATCATTTTGCTCAAGATTTAATTGCAAATGTATGCCCAAGAAAATGATAACATATGAAGTTTCAAATTTATTTTATGCTCATCTTCTATTAGATCAAGAACTTCACAACAGGTTCTTGTGAAAAACTTAGTTTCAAACATGTTTAATTATCTTGGAAGTTTAAATTTGATTTCTTATAGATTTCTCAGAACATCAAATGTATAAATATAATGTCTATTTAAGAGTATTATAAATAAGTTTGGTTATAATATTATTATAATGTTAGGAGGGCACCATTCATATATAATTATGAAAATTTATTGCTGTTCTTTATCAACACTTCGTGCAAAAAAATTTATAACAAAATATTTCAGTACAAGAATTAAGGAAGATCAGTCTGAAGTGATTTACATATAAAATTAAAAAAATAAATATAAGATTCTATTCTTAAACTATTTGTGTGATATTTTCCCGTATACTTTAACAAAAAATTGCTAGTCTTTTTGGACAGTTCCTTCATTAAGGTTGAATCTTTTTGATCAATACTTTATAAAATATATTTCTAGTTTATGTAAAATATTTAAAAATATTTTTAAATACTGATAGATTTTATTGTTAGGTTTTGGTTATGTTAAAATACTTTATCAGTCATAAGAAGTATCATGGGTTACTTATTTTTAACTCAGTTATTACTAAAGGCTGCTGTATTATGTTCAGTTTATATAAAAATTATTTATTAAGCTATGTTAAGATTTAATGGATTTTTAATATTATTGCATATTTTAATTACTTAAAAGACGTTTTTAAATTTTGATATAAGTTGGGAAGATTTTCTCAATCTAAATCTCGCTTGCAATCTCAAAAGAGAAGTCCAATTTTTATTTAATAAAAAATAAATTTTTACAAAAGAAAAACAAATATTTTTATCGATATTCTGGAAATATTCTCATGTCGATCTGTGATAAGTTTGTTTTATAAATATATAACATTATTTTGTTATTAGTACGTTTCTGAACTATTTGTTGATTGAATGTAAAGTTCTTAACTAAAAATATGCAATACAAATAATGATTTTAAAATACTATAATATATTAGATTCTTTTGACTTTCATTAGACAACCAATGTAAGTGCAAACCTCATTTAATAAATACTTGGATTTGATTTTCCATTAGTGAATTTCAGCAAATTAATCGTGAGAATGCAACATATTTTTTACCAAATAATTACAAATCTATTCAAAATTTAATGAATTTAATTGTTTTTATTTTATGATTCTTTAATTGGTTCTCAAATAATACATTAAATAACTCTAATTAATATTAAAATAAACTTTCATTTTACCTCTTTTTTTATAGATCATTTTTTAAAGTTAATTGAACTTTCATGAACTAAGTAGCTAAGAAATATTCAAGAATTAAATTTGCAAAATCTTAAATAAAAAATCATAAATTTATTAAATTAAAATTGAATTTATTACTAATGATTAATATGGAAAGCATTTCACCACTTCCAGTCTAAATCTAGAAGCATACCTAACTTTTTAAAATAGGCAAAATAAAATCCTCCATGTGTTAACCTAAATTATTCAATTTATACATAACCAGAGAGACTTAATGAAACAGTTATGGAAATCTAACAATGCTTCAATATTTTAAAAATTAAATTGAGAATGCTGTAAAATAAAAGAAATGTTTTAAAATTAGATATTTTACATAATTGACAAGTCTAATAAACTATTTGATTTTAATCCAAGAAGATTAATTTTATAAATTTATATGCTATTTATAATTAAAAATTTAATAATAGAATATGAAAATTGCGTGAATAACAATTACTAATCTAATTACTAGTATTTTAAATCAGGAATATATAACTTGCTATTATAGTACTTATTAATAAAAATAATTTTAGCATTTTGAAACATTTACTCATGAAAGGGATTAAGGAGAAGTGAGTAACACCTAGACTTACTAAAAATTAATATATTTAAAGGTTGGATCTATATTTATCTGAGTCTCTGATTCTTCAGTAGGGGAGGCATTATTAACTTTCATCTCAATTTAATCAGAACATCTTTGGACAGTCAGTGAAATGTAAATTGTACTAGTGTTTTTGTATATATGAACTTTTCTAAACTAATTAGCTTTTCCTCTGTATTTTTGAAGACTTTCGCAAAGGAATACATTAGCATGGAATAATATATTAGGATTTTATTTTTTAGGGATATATAGTAAAATCATATATTAAAAATCAAAAATTATAACAATGTTCAAATTCAACACGCGTAGGGCTCTCATTCATTTGAAAGAGTTCGAAATTTAAGAAATCTATTTTTTTATTATTTGATAAATTGATATATTTGAAGATAAATTAAATTCATTATTAAGATTAATAAAAGATTTACAATCACATTATTGCAGAAAAAATTATTCTTTGATATAACTGTAATTTATTCTATCAACTTAACCAAACTAACTTTAATTAATAAATGTTTGAGAGAAAATTTTTAGAATTATTTCCATAGAAACCATTAAATATCTTCAAAACATAAATATTGATAAAATTTAGTTTACTTTGGCAATAATTAAATCTTTTTATAAAAGGACACATATAATATGAAATTAAATTGGTCATTAAAAGCAAATTTATTTTAGATTATTTTTGATATTTCAAGTTGAAATATGCTTGGCTTAAAAGGTATCTTAAAAAAGTTAAATTAAAAATTAAAAATACGTCACTTTAAAACCAATATTTTTTCATTGATAAATATTTTTTAAAACTCAGATATCAAGATATACAAAACATTAAAATTTGTTGAAATTGGATTTAAATTTTGAAATTTAATTTGATTTATAAAAAGCGATAACATTTGAATAATAGTACTATTAAATATGGAAGGTACTATTTAATCTTAGATCTTTGATTAACTCTAGTACTTTGAATTAAATTAATAATTAAAATATTTAATAGATCTCTTAAACTCATAGGCATTGCAGCAAATAATCCTAAATTTTGACAACAATCAGTTAATTCACTATTAAAGCTCAAGTTAAGCAATAATTTTTATAATTTTATATTAATTTAAAAGCAAGGTAACTAGAGTCAAACTTTAATAGATTAATAAGGAAATGTAATGAACATAGAATTAAGATTAAAATAGTCATTTTCATTCAATTATTAAATGATTTAAATGTATAAGAGATTAATAAAAAGAATAATTTTATTTGTTATTAAAATTATTATTATAAAAGAGTAAAATCATTAGTATAGAGTGATTTAATAAATACTAATTAACTTCTTAAAATAACCTATTATGCTTAAACTAGTTAACTTAATTAATACACTAAAAAAATTGGGTTTTAGAGGGATTTTAACCCACCTTAAACACTCATTAATCAGTAGATCTATACGAATTAAACTATTGGTAAATATTATGGTTTTACTTTATTTTACTCTTTTAAGTATGTTTGATCTAATTTGAATTACTCCCAAAAAATAAACCATGATTATTGCAGATTTGTCTTCATTGCATATTAGAAAGACTCCGAAGTTGAGAGTAAATGCTTTAGAGAATTCCTCTAGAACATTGAGGAAAAACTAAGAGTGATAAGAATTATTTACAAACTAAGAAACTCGAATCGTATTGAGATAAAATAGAATAAGAACTCATGATTCAACAAAAAGTGAATGAACCCCAATTTAAAAATTAAGAAAAATTAGAGAGATATTAAAATATCAAACAAAAACTGATAAATTTATGAATCATTAAGACTTAACTTTTAATTTATAAATGATTAATATACTAAGCATGAATATATCTCAAAATTTATTTCTATTATTTTTCCTCATCCTCCCAATTTCATTAAAATTTTACTAATGGGGTTTTATCACTTCTCAAAATCTAGTGGAATATCACAAAGCAATATAGCCTATATACTTTTAAAAGGTTCGCAAAATTTGTTTTTGTTTCATAGAAAGTTAGAATGATTCAAGCAACCAATTTAATAAAATATATTTAACAAAACTATTCAAGATGATTATATTTAGAAATTTCTTATTAATTCCAATAGTTGTTCTAGAGTTAATGATTATTTACTAATTAATAATAAATATTAAATGATAATTTAAGGAAAAGCATGTTAAAAAGTAAAATATAAATTTATAAATTAAATCACTCCAGATAAATAATAGTATTTAAATTAATAATCTCTAAAAAGATTATTTATTTTTCATCTGGATTTTTTTATAGACATGTAATTATCTTATGTTTGTTTATTTGTAGAAAGTAATAAGATTATATTTTTCTTATAAAAAAGTTAAAACTAAATTTATTAATATAAATTATTATACACCTTTTAATTGAATCTGTTTTAACAAAGACATTTAAATAAAATTATTAAAACTTACATTATAAACTATTTTTTAATTCTATTAAATAATAGTCTGTTAAATGCAAAACACATTTTAATTAAACATTTTTACTTTATAAATAATAAGGGTAATGTGAATTTTCATAATATATTAATATTGTAGAATATTAGGAAATAAAATTTTTTATATGTAAGATTATTTAATCAGCAGTTTATTATAGCCAATTCAGGCTACATTAAGTTAATGGATATTGAAATTTGAGTGAAATTAAAACCTTACAATATAGTATTTCTATTATTTCAAAGAATAGAATCGAATTAATAGAAATTATTACAAATAAAATCAATTAATAATTAAATTAATCAAAACTCAAAGCTTATATATCTAGCTTATATTATGAAAAAAATTGAACGACAACAAGCATATTATTAGTAAACACCTTTTCACATCTTTGACTCATATTTATATAAATTTTCTTAATTAGTACAATTGAGCTATTATTTTTATAATTGAATTAATTTTTTGAACACCCCCCCATATATCTGGAATTTTTAAAATTCCAGATATATATTTTAAATTCCAGATTTAAACTTGAATCTAATATACAATTCTGAAATTATTTTTTCAATAAAATTCTATTTTAAAATATTTTCAAATTATACTTTTTGTTGATTTTATTATATTTTAGATACAATTTGTTATAAAATAATAATTGATGTTTTTATATATTAAAAACAAATTTATCAAAACATTTTTAATTTAATAATTTCTAATACATTTTCAAAACATCCGGCTTTAAATTGTAAGTATTATTCATATGAAATAATTTAAGTCTGATCAGAGAATGAAAATTAATTAAATGAATTTTTCAAATATTTAACTTAGACATTTTATAGCTAAAACATATAATTTTGATTCACTTTCTTTCGAAATATTTTAAATTATTCTAAATATAAAAATCTTAAACTGTAATAGAGATAAGAGTAGGGATTAACTTTTGAGGAATATAGTTTTATTAGTTAACAACTTAATTAATTAAGTGATTTGAGAAATAGAGTTTTTTTTTAAATCGGAATAGCATACACCATCGATAATGTCAAGGCTAAGATTCAAGACAAGGAAAGTTTTTGATTTCCATGATCTTTATGGTGATTTCTGTATTTTAGATATTGACTGAGACGGGATTGGCTGGAACTGGAAATATTCATCCAATACACATTCGGATGCTGGAGACAAAGACAGTACAGTATTGCATCAAAGTTTTTTCGCCAGGTGACTGAATGAAAAACTCGCTGTTATCACCTGCACAACAAGACCTAGGTGGCCACCTCCAAGGACCATCCAAGCTCGATCCAGTCAAATTTATTACTTTATATAAATAATTAATTATCGATTATGGGCAAGTTGGTAGTCGGGTGCCAAGTACAGGAGAACGCTGGTTCATTCCACAGATCCACCAATGGATTCAACCGTCGAATGTTCTTAAATAGGTTCTCATAAAAACAAAATAGATAAGTTTTCAATAATACTGGTTAGAGTTCACATTTGGTTCCTGGTCTCATGATCAGGTCCTTGAGTCGAGTCTCCTATTTATAACTCAATTTAGTAAAATAACTAACTAATCTTACCTGCAAAGAAATAATGGTAGCAATGCGATAGAGATATTAGAAATAGAAGATGGTTGCGTTTAAGAATGTTGTTTAACATATTAAATTATTTAAAAAATTATCCTTAATTTAAATTATCCATTATATTTGACCTTCAGTTTATTCTTACTTACTTACTAAAAATATTCATTATTATCGATCATAAATGTTTGAAAATTAAAAAATATTTGAATTAATCAGAAAACGTAATATATTTATATTTTATTAACTTTAAATTACAATGGATTAAGTTTTTCAATGTACCACAAAACTTCTCTGATTTCAATGACTATTTTTATTGAATAATTCTAATGTAAGTTCATATATTTCTGTTTTTTCAAACTAATTATCATAATTTCATTTATTCATTCCATTTTTTCTGATTTTATCCTATTAATTACTAAAATTTAAAAGATAGTTCATACAAATTGCGAATGCTTCTTTAGCTATATTACGAGTTTTGTTGTACATAATAAGCTTTAATGTATACAAACTTAGAATTAATTATTCAATCACACAAACTGTGCTAAATAGAAAATGATTTTGGAAATCAATTTAAAAATAATTTCATACTTCTTAATTAATCATTAGTACATATTTTTGTTTGCACTATAAATAAAAGTTTCTAACTTTTCCCATTTTTCCAATACTTTATTATAATTCAGTTTAAATTTATTTAATATTAGGCAGTTATTTTGAATTTATATATTTCATTTTACTAATTGTTTTGTATTTTATCAATATTTATTATAATGGTGAATAAAATTGATTTATAAAGTGGAGAGGAATTAGTTTAAAAGTAATACTTATAAATAAATAATGTTATTGATAGAAAATTATTTGTGGTATCAGAATATTATAATTAAATGTATTATTAATAGATCAAAATTTCCTTCATAAAATATAATATAAAGAAATATTAATTTTTCATAAAGAAAAGATTGTTATTATTCAAGATATGACAGAATTCCTTCATAGATTTGGGATTCCAGTCTAAATCTTGAATTCCAGAATATATCTGGAATTATTAAAATTCCGGATCAATGGCGGGCACCCAGATCTTATTATGGAATATAAGGGTTAGAAAGTTGCAATGTTTGTACTTCCAAACATGGACGCTACTAGAGACACTTTTCAACCTAATGGTTCTTATAGATTTAGAATGAAAAAATATAATATACTACGAATTAATTTATTTAAAGGAATTTTAATAAAAAATAAATTCAAAACTCACAATATCTAAATTAGATATTACATGCTTAAGAAAGAAAAATATATAAGTCACTAATTTAAAAAACTGGAATTAATTATTTTAAGATTTAATATTTTTGATAAATGTTTTCAATTAAATAAAATATATTAAATAACCCAATTTTTAATTCTGATACTCTTTTAATATTTCAAAGACAACTTTATTAAAATAAAAATAATTTGAGGAAACTTGTTACTTAAATTAAAAAAAATAAAATGATTATGATAAAAGGAAACGTTTTTTAACATAATATATAGATTTTTCAAATTAATTCTTGTTCAATTGCCCATCATCCCAATTATTTTGAAGTAATCAATAATATCCTTATAATTTGAGTTTTCAAACGGTATATCAATCAAATATTTATTCTTAATCTCTCCGATACTCTCGAGATATTCAGTGAGGATCAGGGGTTTTGGGAGTGTAAATTTAAGTTTAATTTTTCTAAATATATTGTAATTCGAATCCACCTAGTTCTCTACATGTCTATCCAAAATACTCTATACTTCTTTCAAGTCTATTTTGGAAAGTTCCTTTTGCTAAAACTTATAAAATAAAGTTAGATATAGATAATATATGTGATAAGTTTAGTTTAGAAGATAATCTAGCTATGGATTATTATTATTTGCATTTGCGTTATTCCGTCTATTATGTCTTGAATGCCTGTGAGGAACGATAATAATATATTTTCAAGCAAATTTTTAACAACATTTATTTTTGTTACTATTTCTTATTAGTATTTAGAATAAAATAATAGGAAGAGTAATTGGGGTTAAGTTAAATATATTATTGAGTTTAACAGAGTAAAAATATTTCTTCAGGAATTTTTTATAAATATAATCTTACAAAATATTTTTACTTCAAATTTAATTGCAAGTAAAAATAGATTGAATCTAAGATGCTAAATTTTGAGATGTCTTAAATCGAAATTCAGACATTAGGAAAAATAAAATAGCTATTAAATACTGATAAAATAAAGTTAGAATGAACTTACTCATTTATTAAGAACTGACTAATCTTAATAATTTATCAAACTTTATTATTAATTTTGCTAAAAAATATGGATTTATGCAAAATTATTAATAAATATGATATTACCTGCAAAAGGATTAGTTAACTTTTCAATTTCATCTTATAGTTTAGGATATTTCAATATCAACTCAATTTTGACTAATTTTATGAAGTAGTCTGTCAGAATTTGAAGTTCCTGCTAAAAAGTATTCAATTATTTAAAATTTAAGTATGAGTCGGTCTTTTCACAAACTGTATTTTTTTCAAATTTTTAGCTTTGACCAAGAGCGATAGAAATTTAAAATATTAGTAAATTACAAAATTTTTAATTCTTCATGAAGTATATTAAAAGGGGTTTTGGGGCCCTTAGTATAATCCTTCCAAAATTGTTTTTGATTGTCGATTTCATCTGGAATGATATTATCGGCTGGATTAAAATAAATAATATAAATTTATTTTGGATTCTCATAATTTTCATCTAAATCGTAATTAACTGTTAAGGATTCTATGTTTAGCAAATTTAGGCTTTTTAATGCAAAATTATTAATAATAATAATTTAAATTTTAATGCATCTACTAATAATTCTAGTTTGCAAGATTTTCTATATTTCAAGCATCTTTTTTATATTATATGAGACTTTATATATTTGATAAAGATGAAATAAATATTTATCTTAGCTTTGAAAAGAATTTGAGATATAAAAATTTACTTAATATTGTATTTAAGATAAGGAAGATATTTGTCTATTTCATAAACTTTAAGGTGGCTTATCTGAGTGAAATTATTAACACTGAAATTATGAGAGAATTTATATTAATTGATATAAAATATGGAAGAATATTATATCTTTTATATTATTAAACAAATATATCAGTAACAAATTTTTAGCTTAAAATTACATATAAATGGTTTATTTCTTGTTAAATAATAATTAGCATGAAAAATTTAAAATCTAAAATACATTAAATTTAATTTAATTTTTTTAATTTCATCTCAATGCAAGTTTTATTTATTATTTTTGCTTTCTTATCTTCCATATGCTTTCTCATGTGAGCCATTTTATTATTTAAATAATTAATTATTTTTTAATGATTAACAATGAATTAAAAATTTAATATAGTTAATTAACAAAGCATTATACTAAAAAATAATTAATTACTGTCTCTTATATCCAAAAAATTCAACTTTATTTAAAATAAATGAGTATTAAAAATAAATTTTAGTAAAAGTTTTAATTTATATTACAGAGATTAATTAACCACTATAAATAGAAAAAATTTAACGCTAAAAAAATAAGGTATTACCATAATAAAAATTATATTATGACACAGAAACATTTAAAAATATAAGATTTGCTTAAAATTTATAAAAATATCAATTAAGTTAAAAACTCTACATTTGTTTTTGATTTAATAAATTTTATTGAGATAAGGAAAATATTTTCATATTATTATTGATACTAACCAAATGTTTTTACAATTTTAAGAGTGTTTACAAAATATCGAATATATTTTCTAATATATATATTTCTCAAAATGAGTAAACTTCAAAAAATTGAACAAAATAAATAAGAGGGAATTTTTCATTTTTAATATTTAAAGCTATTTGGGTTTTTTCAAATATACTCAAAATATAAAATTTTCTATTTTTTAATTTTAATATATTTTAATAATTTTTAAATAGGTTCACATTTAAATAGGTAAAATATATAAAAATAATATGATTTACCATTTTTCTATCCAAAATGCTATTTAAAGGATCTTAATTTTCAATTTGATTCATTAATTGGGATACCATATGATTAACATTGCAAATTATATTTTTATTAAAAATTGATAAATTTTAATGAAAATTTCACGATTAATTTTTAAAAAAAAGAGTTGTTTTTTATGATAGATTTAAAATGGAAAATATTTGGATTAATCTTTAAGATTTAATCTGAAAAATATTAATATTCTAGGAAAATTGGTGATAAATAATAAAATAAAAATCAGTTATCAGTCAAAGTTTTAAATCAATTCAATTATAAATTCAATTGCTTTTTTGTTAAAATTATTATTGAAAAAACTTCTTAATTATTCTTAGAGACAGAGAGTAAATATCCCTAAAATAGCAAAATAAATCGTTTTTGCTTGGGTAATGAAATTACTTTTTCATGCATTCAAACCATAATCAAATTTGAAATTACAAATTCATTCTTATATAAATTTATTAAAAATCGAAACTATTAATAATTTTAAACATTCAAAATAAATTCAAAGTAAATACTAAAAATTATAGGCTAACATATTTTTAATATATTATTAATAATGTCCCTCTTTAAAGATAATGCCAATAATTTATAATTTAAATCGTTCATAATTTCTTTTAATTTTAAAATATATATAAACTTGATAATAAATTAATATTCCACAATGGGTAAGTCTAGTTTATTTAAAAATATTACAAATATAGAATTTTTAAATTGAAGTTATCATGCTTTTTGCTAAACTTATTCTGGGTTGTTTAATGACCAATTTTTTCCTCTTCAATTTCTGATGGTTGTTGACCTCTTGTAGCAAGACTATCCAGATCAAGTTGATTAATTTCATGGAATCTTACGTTTATAATAAATCCTTCTTTAACTAGTTGATTCATTAATACAGAGAAGTTCTGACATTCGTTTTTATGATTTACTTCGTGTGAAATTATTAGAGGGTCTTTTTTATGAGGTCTGTAATTTACATATTTTAGTATAAAAAATAAGACTTTTATCTAGAAATTATTAAATTAATTATAGTTGAATGAAATCATTGAAATTGAAGTCTAGATTCTTAAAATGCATATGGCTTAATGTTATAAATAATAAAATAAATGTATCCTATCGAAATTAATGAAATTTAAAATGTTAGTGATTGGAATGCTTATTATTTCTATTCAAAGTTGTCAAATAAGTTCCCAGCCATCTATTGAATGATCTAAAATGTGTTCAACATTGGTCTATATTTCTCAATAATTTATATAAAATTATAACTCAATGCCTGTAAAAACTAAATGCAAATTTTGAAAGCTTTTTTCTCTCATTTTTAAAATAATTTAGTAAATTACTGTATAATCTTATAACATTTTGCTCATAACTTGATTGCAAATACCCTCCCAACCTATTTAATGCTGATGTAGCTTCAAATATTACAATAATATGAATTTTATTAAATAAAAATTGAGTTTATGACTATCTTCTATCAAATCTAGAACTTAAAAGCAAGTCTTTGGAAGGAGAGTTGTTTCAAAAATATGGAAATGTCTAGGCAGTGCGAATTAAATCTCTGTTAAATTTCTCAATTGTTCTTATGTTACTATTTTACAAATGATTAAATTTTAAATGAAATTCTTTTATTTTAAGGCATTTTTTAGAATGTTAATAGGTGACCATTCAAATATAGCTAAGTGAACTTATTCTTTTTAAAGACTAATACCTCCCACAAAATATAAATAAATTATTATATACTGTTTCACAAAAACTAAGCTAAATCAGTCTCCAGAGATATATCATGATAAATTTTAAACCATTATTTTATAAATCTATATATAAGATTCTATCCTCAACTTATTCGAATGAAATTTATTACTAAATTTTTCAATTAAACTTGCTGTTTTCTTAGCTAATTCAGCTACTATAGTAGATTCAGTCTGCTCAATACAATTATATTTAATATATTTAATGCAAATATAATTTAAAATTTATTTATCAATCAAAACCCCAAAACCCCTTAGTGAGGTTTATAAGTGCTTTGATTTGTAGGGTATAGTTGGGGTCTTATTGGGGTTAGTAGAAAAAATGCAGGTTTTATGTAAATTTAATGAATATTTAATGAGTATTAGTGTTATTAATTAAAACAAATTTTATCTGTTTATCTTTATTGTATCTATTGAACTTTGCTCTCTCTAGTGGGTCAAGGATATCATCTAATATTTACCGAGGATAGTTTGGAGCTCTCACGATTATCATCTCTACTATGCTTTTAATTTCTATGCAGACAGCCTCTTACTTTATGTGTTTCTAAGCCAAACTTATTGATTGCTTTTCATGTTTAGTACCAAAGTAAGACATACTTCCATATCACTTTCTAATATTATTGCAGCTACTGCCCAAACATCCCATTAGACAGAACCATTTGTCCACTTCTCTCTTATTGGGAAGTATCCGGGAATCCTAAGTACCTCTGCTAAAGTAACGATTTCTTATCTTAAAACTCTATTGAAATCGATTACAACTACTTCTAATGGGCAGAGATTCAGCATTACATTTTCAGGCTTCAAATCTCTATGAACATACCCAAGGTCATGCAACTCCTTGACACCCTTTATCATATCTGAAAGTATATCGTTTAAATCATCGGGGTATCGATTATGATAGAGATAGTCTCTCAGAGTCATTTCAAATTTCTTGAGTCTTAGTGCGATAAAACCATAGCTTAATATGACACCATCTAACTTAAGCAAATTCTTGCAATCTTTTCTTTAGGCCTCTCTAAGAACCATGTATTCATTAGCAAACTCGTTCTAATACTGTTGGTTCTTAAGAAGATAATTGAAAGGATACACCTTGTATGCATACTCATCAACTACTATAAGCTTTGCTTTTGTAGGCACGTTCATATTCAATTAGTTTTCAATACAAGTGCTGAAATCAACTGCATTTAATGCTGGTATATTCTTATCTTTCGCTGAGAAGCATGCATAAATTGTATTGCTTACTGGTTGGTTCATCGATTCAAATCGCTTCTGCCTCTTGTGTTTCTCCAGCTGCTCTCTTTATTATTCAAGAGTATTAGATTTTCTTTTAGCTGGTACTAGTTTTTTAGTCTCTTAATCTTCAATCAAAAACTCGCTGAGGTGATGCTTTTGCATATGCCTTTTAACTTTAGCTGAATGAGTATATGATTTCATGCATGTCGTGCACTAATACCTACCATCTACCTTTTCATGCTTGAAATAGATCTTGGCTTTGCCAGAGTGTACCTCTTTCAAGTGTCTCTTCAAGCTTTGTTCGGTTGAGAAAAGATTCTAGCAGTCTTCACATTGATATGTTTTTATCTTTTCGATTGGTTGCTGTTCTTTTAGCTCCTCAACATAATCAATTTAAGTTTAAACTCCTATCTCTGCACTCTCCTTCTGGTTTAATACTTCTATGATAAAAACCTCAGCTTCAAATTCAAGAGCTCTTAGCTCTACCTCCCTCTCAACATAAATAATTTCAGGCTTTTTAGTTGAGCCAAAGTTTAGCTATGATTATCCAGTTCCAAGAGAGATTGCTTTACGATTTAAGTTAGCCGCCATGTTTAAATTCAAATTTAAATTTGTATTATAAAGCTCTAATAACCTCTCTAGTTATAGCAACTATGTATAGGAGTTGGCACTGCAGCACTAATGGTTGATATTGAAGTGTTAGAGCTCAAATTTATACTTAGTTTATAACTATAATTTTTCTAATTTCATGCTTAATATTTTTAATTTTGGTACTAACTTAGATAATATTCAGGTTGGTACTGCGGTACCAATTAGGTTTTGAACCATTTTGGAACTTTTCCATTAAAACCTCATTAGTTTAAAAGTAGGTACTAATTAAGTTTTGGTACTATTAAATTGGTACCAATTAAAATTAAACCGAATTAGTACCAGTACTAATTAAATTTAAACAAATTTAGTACTAATTTAATGGAACTTAATTGATAAAATGGAGCTCCATCTCTGAAGTTTGTTACAGCTTCCGCCAGCTTTCTCTACGTATCCTTACCAGGTTGACCTCCTATAAGATGCCCATATTTAATACTAAGATTTTTATTAATAGGATCCAGAAGTCTTTATATTAAAATTTCAAATTCTATAACAAGAGAAGGAACAAGGATTTAATCTATAAGTACTACAATGAAGAGGGTTGAAGCTTAAGAAATGTTCTCAAGAAATAGAAGTAAGGAAGATCTCTATCGATACCTCACTTAGCATGTTAAGCATGTGACATATACTTAATCATATACTATAGTGGGTTTATTCCTTCCAAAGATGGAAGGTACCAAAATCTCATTTCTGAGAGCGATACTCTGTGATGAGAAGAAAGCCTTCAAAAACAATGAAATTAAGTTGATAGAAATACCAAACTACCCAGAGATTTCAGTCACTAATCTCTACGATGATGCGATGAAAGATGAAGAGTTGGAAGTTTATCTTCCTACCAAGAAACAACTCTCTAACAAACTTCCAGAAAGGAGCTTCTTCTTTGGTGTTCTTGGTACTTTAAGAGAGAACTATCTCAGAGAGATCATTGAAGAAGCTCAAAGAAACGCTACTCTATTTCTCCTGAAGATTAAAAGAAGCAAGGCATACTAATAAGCGAGACCTGGCTTGCGGAGCTTAAGAAGCATCCATACCTCTCTAGTAAGCTTTGACACATAACTTTGTAGGGAAACCTGGAACTGGTATATTCCTAATGAAAGAACATGCAAAGGTTCACAGAGAGAGAAAGTCATAGACTATTCATGAAGTGAGCAAGAGACTTTATAAAGATTTTTAAAAGCCAGATGAATTGAACATAGATGCAGGAGCTGGCACTAAGAGAAGAACAATGGGATCAAGCAACCCATAAGAAGAGGAGAAGAAGGAGAAGCCCAATCCCTTTCTGGGTTAATTTAATATGTGAACTTATTCATTCATTTAAATCTAAAACTTATTTATAAACATTCATTCTTAATTCTCTCGCACAAACTGTTGTCTTATCTATGCTTACTCTCTTGCAGCTACTCTGAATCAAGTCTACTGTATCTATAGGCAAGTCATGCATTAAGTGATATAGCAGCAGTTTCTTGTAGTGGGTCTTTATTTAACTCCAGTAGAATTCAATTCCATTAAATTAAGGGCTGTAAGGAACATTGTATACAGGAGTAATGTTTAACTCTTCATAAGCTTTCTTAGACTCCTTAGTCTTATGAACTGAGAGGTTGTCAACAAACAGGATGATCTCTTAATCGTTGTATTTATCTCTCAGCTTATGTAGGAACTCTATGTACTACTCTCGCTTAATAGAGCGAGGATGAATAACATAACTTTCTAAGCCAGAGTCTTCACTAATACCTGCTAAAATTGCATGGGTTACAACCTTTACTTTCTAATCGTAGACTTCTATATTATCATACTTCTTATACCAAGACTTATTAATAAAGGTGTTGAAGGTAAACACAGCTTCATCAGCGTGTATGAACTTGATGTTATTGTCAATAGCCCTCTGCATTTAATCATATATATAGTTTAAATTATTACTATAAAATGGCACTGTAAAATCAATCACTCTCTTCACTCTGTTGACAGTCTTGAAAGTAATACCATTTCCTCTATAAATATTAGCTATAGTCTAAGGAGAAATACGCATGTCAGGAAACCTGCTATGAAACATCACAACTCGCAAGTCTAGTGGAAAGTGTGCCCAATACTTTAAAGTCTTCGAATCACAGAGGTAGTCAATATGGTGCTGTGAGAACTTTTATTTTCTTGCAGGATGTTTTCAAGTGCCTGAAGTATAATGCTAAACAGCCAACAAGCAATGATACCTAACTGTTGAGGCACTCGTGCACAAGAGCTTTGCAATAGCTGCATAATTCATTACAGGTTTGACTAAGTCTATATTAATACTTGTTCCATTCCTAAGCTTAAGCAGTAAATCTAAATATTACTCATTATAAACAGACCCTAAATTTTGCTAATATCTATTTCTCATTATGCAAATTGGCCTAATTTCTCTACTAACCACCCCAATAAGACCCCAACAATACTCTACAAATCAAAGCACTTATAAACATTACTAAGGGGTTTTGGGGTTTTGAATACTGATAGATTTGATGGTGAGATACTAGTTCTGTGAAAATAATTTGTCGCTCATTACGAGGATCATAGGATTGTTTATTTTCAATTCAGTTATAACTAAGGGCTATTGAATCATTGTCAAAGTTTTTTCAATATATAAATTGCTTTAACTAAATAATGAAAATGACATAAGAAATCTATAATTATTATAAAGAATTTTGATATAATCTTAATTAAAAAGTTGAGAAGATTTTCTCAACTCTGATCTAGTTGGCATTTTCAAACGTGAAATCTAAAGTTTATTTTAATTTGGAATTTATTCACAAACTTATTTAAAGAAAAGGCTAAAATAATATAAATATTATTTATCGGTATTCAGGATAAACCCTGTCATTGATCTGTGAAAGATATGTTTAATATAAAAAGTTTAATTTAAATTGTTTAGAGTACATTTCTAAACTCGCTATTTATTGAATGTAATTTTCTTATTAAATTATAATGATTACATAATATAAAATAAGAATTCTTTTGACCTGCGTTTAAAAACCAACATAAGAACTTATATAGTTGAGCAGGTACTTAGATTTTAGCTTCCATTCTATATTTCCCCTGTTTTAATCGTGTGTATGCAACATTTTTTCTTTATAAAAAATTCCTAAGTTAGAATCTCTTTACTTTTACTTTAATTTATTATAACTAAGTAGATAATTAAACCTTTTATAAATATTTTAAGGAAATTCGTTAATTTAAATTACTATTTTTATCTTAAATCAAGAATAATGAAAAACATTTAAGAAAATTAAGGAAGAGAATTCATTAAATTTATAATAAATCAAAACATATATTATTTCAAGTGTTTACCACATACAAAGCAATTTTTTTAATGTTGAGCTTATTCTTAACAATATAAACTCAAGCAATAGCTGCAAGCGTATAAAAAACTATTTTTTAATATTTTTATAGGTAATTTAGTCAGGAAATTACTTTTAAACAGTAATTTATTTGTTAAAATTATATCCAAGATTGATATTTTTGTTACAACATACGCAAGTGCTATTCATATTTTGCTATTCATATTTTGCTATTCAAGCATGTCAATACTGGGTATTTTGAGTTTTTCTTGTGTAGTCTTACTGCATGAAAACAATTCAAGTAAAGTGGGGAATAGTTCAGAGGATAAATTGTTAGAAAATAGTTTGTAAGAGGTTCCATTAGTTAAGAGTGCTGCTTATTAGAGAAGACTTGATTCCTCCTCTTAGGAGGCAGGTTGCTGCTTTTATTATTGTGCATAAATATATATTTATAGATTAACTTACCATCTTAGGGTTCTTAAATTGTTTATGGTGGAGCATACTATATAATCAGACTATCAACCGATATCTTCAAGTTTTAAGCAGCAAAAATAGCATTAACGAGAGAGCTATACTGAGTTGGATCTTCTGATTGAAACTTAACTATCATGATTCTGGCTGAGAATGATTCACTTCTCTTCACTGCAACGTCTTCAATCCACTTTTTGTTGAAACACACTGCCTTCATCATAGCTGTTGATAGAGAACATTATTTCTTAATAATTTGCTGTGTCCCCTCACTTTTTAAACTTTCCTTAATTGGGCTCTCTGGCGATGTCAACAAATTTTGTAATCATGATAAATAAAAAGAAATATAGAAGATAATAAGAATATAAAAGCTGTTTGAGAAATTTCATTTCCATTTTATTCTACAAGTATTCTTATTAATCTTAATTAAATTCTTATTATCTTCTATTTTTCTTATTATTTATGATGAATCTATCAATCAATACACTCTTCAGATCTGCAAAAGCAAACTTTTTCAGGATTCTCTAATCATCAAGATCGTCAATTGGGAAGAATAAATAGCTGTCATTTGGGAATGAGAGGTAAAGTCTGAAGTTATTTTGACTTGATTGTAGTTAGTAGCAGCTGAGAAACATGCAAATATCTTGCATAAATTTGTCAAAGTTTGTATTTTTAGAGATGAACTCCACATTGAAGTCAACTATCAAACTCAAGAGGTCGTTCATTTATTTAAGTTTTTAAAATATCAATTATAATTATAAGTATTGAAATAATAATTATACATAAAATTAGAATAATAATGGAAACTGGACTCTATGAATTCTTCCTTGACTTAATTTTGATATCGATAACTCTTGGTATAGTATAACTCTAATAAGTTTAATTTATAGTATATCCGATTTGGAAAAGTTTTGGTTTGTTGGAAGTAAAGAAATATGATGATACATTAATTTAATGGCTAACTTATTGGGTAATTTATGCTCTTATTTGGAAATTGGAATAATTCTTTTTCTATTTCATTGTTGATGAGTAAGAAATATATCTTATAATCAATACTACTTGTTTAGAAACTACTACTATAAACTGGCAAAGCTATTCTATATGTTATGGCTGATACATCCCGACTATCAAGTATCTATAGTTTTTTCCCTTAATTTTACTTTAGGGAGCCCTTTACTTGTACTATACAATAATTGAACAGAAATTTGAGATATACAGAGACAGAATAGTGAATTCAAGTTATGCTATCGTCTAAAAGATAATAAAAGCTACAGATTTCATTCTTGCAAAACTTGGAGAGAGTAGTTAAATTGGATAGAATGTGGCTGGAAAGTCACTTAAGAAGAATGCAGAGCAAGAGATCATTAAAAATGCTATGGACTTGAATTAGAAATTGCTTATGAGGAGATTGCAAAATAAAGATAATAGTAACATGCTTGCAAGCATCTAAAATGTTAGTAGTTCGTAAATTAACAATTGATTATTGTTTATTATGAAATTGATTTGTTATTCAATTTGATGTATAAATAAGTAATCTGTTTAGAAAATAAGTAAATTTATAATTCAAAGATCAATTCTATAAGTTAATTTATTTAAATTATGAATTTAAAGTTTATTTTTCTTGATATATTATAATAATTAATATTTTGAATTTTAAAAATATTTTAATTAAGAAAATTATAAAGTTTATTACGATTATTAGCCATTATAAATAGTTTAATCTAAAAGTATGTAAAAAAATGGTTTTGCAGAAATTTAATATAAAATTGAAAATGAAAATAATATTGCTTTATAAAATTCTAAATATTTAAGGATAATTTTATTAAATAATAACTTATAATTAAAATGAAATAAATTTTATAAATAATTAATAGGGAAAAGATGTATCATAAAAAAATTGATATTCAAAATTTAAAACAAAATTAAAATAAAAATTCTTGTACAAAATATAATCAATAAATAATGCAATATAAACTCGAATCTATTTTTTTGTTCACCTCAATTATTCATCATTCCAATTTACTTGAAGTAATCCACAGTATCTTTGTAATTTTCGTTTTTAAATGGAATGTCAATCAAATATTTCATTTTAGTCTCTCCAATACTTTCAAGGTATTCTGCGAAGTCCAGGGGTCTTGGGATGTTAAATTTTAGTTAAAACTTTCTAAATAAATTTCTATTCGAAAATGTTCTTCCGTTATCAACATATTTATTCAAAATGCTATTAATTTCTTTCAATTCTATTTTAGATTTCTCTCTCAGCTAAATTTTTAAGATTATCGTTATAAGATTATATTAGTATTTAATCAATTTTATTAGATGAAAAAATCAAGAGATTATTATATTGTTAAGGGATTCACTTAAATTAGATTATTGCTGACGTTTTTATTTTTCTTCCTTTCGATTTAATTTTAAAGATATTATATATTAACAATTTAATACATTTAATTTATTATTAGTAATTTTAACTATTAAAATATCACATTAATATAAAATGTTAAAGTGATATTATTTTATATTTTAGATTTCTTATTTTTCCCAATATTCAATGTTTTTGACAAGCTCTGGACAATTCATAATCAATTCAATCTTCTCTAGTTTTTTGAAGTTGAATGTAAGATATGAAAGCTCCTCTTCAAAAGTAATCCATGTTTATATTTATAATAATTTATAATTAATATTGCTATAATTATTATTAAAAGTGTGGTTAGGTCTTTTTAAATATTAGATTTTTGTCAAATTTTGAGCTTTTACCAGGTACTAGAAAAATTAATTAATAAAATTATATTTTATATTTTCTTAAATTCTTGCTCTAATGCGATACTTTTTAATTTGATTAATTCTTCTGATTCTAATTAACTTGAATTCTTCATAAAACTTAAGTCAACATGTTCCAGATTTAATTAAAAATATATTAATAAAAATAATAATTTAAGATTATCATGCTCATCCTTGATTTTATAATTAACTGTCAGCTGCTCTAGATTTATAAGATTCAGTCTTTTTAATGAAATAATTATAATTTATAGTATTTTTTTTTATTTTAATGCATCTATTAATTGCTCTAATAAAAACCCCAAAACCCCTTAATGAGATTTATAAGTGCTTTGATTTTTAGGAAATTTGTTAGGGGTTGGGGTTATTAATTAAATGCGAGACTAAAATTACAAGCTTTTGGGGTCTATTTATGATGAAGAGTATATAGATTTAGAGTTTAAACAGCGTTATGGATGTGATATGTATAGTGAATAAATCAAACCAGTACTGAAATATATGTCTATTGCACTACTTTTAAAGCGTAGTCCATCAACTGTCCGTTCTCACTGCTTGAAACCTGTGTAATTAAAGCAATAATAGCTGAATTCTTAGCCTAAGAGGAAGTCAAAGTTTCTATAGAAGCATATTGACTATCTTATTAATGAAAAAACTTTGAAGTATTGGGCTCACTTCTCTCTCGATTAACGAGCTATTATGTTTCACCGCCAGTTCCCTGAGTTGAAGATCTCTGCATAGTCTGTTGCAAACATTTATAAACGAAACGGTATCTCTTACAAAGGTGTAAATCGTATCAAGAGAGTTATTGATTTCACTCTGCCATTTTACAACAACAACTTAAATTATATTTATAATTAAATGCAGAGAGCCTAATAGAATAATATTAAGTTTATTCATGCTGACGAGGCTGTGTTTACCTTCAACACTTTCATCTAGAAGTCTTGGTATAAGAAGCATAGTAATATAGAGGTATATGACTAAAAGGTCAAGGTATAAACAATGGCAATTCTTGGAGGAATTAGCGAGGATGCTGGTTTAGAAACTTATGTTATTCATCCTCGCTCTATTAAGACAGAGCAGTATATCAAGTTCTTAGAACAGCTGAGAGAGAAGTATCCTGAATAAGAGATTATACTGTTTGTTGATAATCTTTCTGTTCATAAGACTAAAGAAACAAGGAAGAGTTATGAACAACTTAGAATAACGCCAGTGTTCAACGTACCTTACAGTCCATAGTTTAATGGAATTGAGTTCTACTGGGGTATATTAAAAGGTCATTACAAGAAACTGCTGCTATACCACTTGATGCATGACCTACCTATCGATACAGTAGACTTTATTAAAAGTTCAGCTTAGAGAGTTGATAATTAGTTGGCATAAAAGTGTGCTAAAGAAGGGAGAGTGAATGTATATAAATAAGTTTTGTAGTTAAGTTAATGAATATATAAGTCACATTTAAAATTCTTTAGAGGGAGCTGGCTTCTCTTTCTTTTCTTCTACTTCTTGCTTCCCTCCTCCTAAGTTTCTTCTCTTGCTGCCAGCTTCAGCATCTATGTTCATTGACTCTGGAGGCTAAATATTTGAATAAAGTCTCTTGCTAACTTCATACTTTGTCTGCGACTTTCGCTCTCTGTGAAGCTTGCTCTATTCCTTCATCAAGAAGATGCCAGTACCAGATTTTTCTAAAGAGTTAAGCTTGAAATCTTACTTGAAATATAAGGGTGCTTCTGCAGCTCTGATAGCCAGCTCTCACTTATCTTGATCCCTTGTTTGTCCTTATCTTCTGAAGAGATGCTGTACCTTTTCTTATGAGATTCTTGAATAATTTCTTTCAAGTAATCACCTTTAATTGTTGCAAGTATGCCAAAGAAATAGTTTCTTTCAGGTTGACAACTGCTTCTTAGTAGGCTGGTACAGCGAAACCTCTGGGTCGTTCATAGCATCATCATATAAGTTAGTCACTGAAATATCTGGATAGTTTGGAATCTCTGCAAACTTTACGCCTTAAGTTTTCAATGCTTTCTTCTCTTCGTAGAGTATCGCCCTTAGAAATGAAATTTTGGATCCTTCCATCGTTAGCAAGAACAAACCAACTACATAATCAATATGAGTTACTATGAGTTCATTACCTTGCTGCACCAGGTAGCGGTGCAAATCTTGCTTGTTTCTAAATCTTTGAATCAATTCTTGTGCTTGCACTCTTTTCATTACATCATTCATAGACTCCATCTTGTTTACAGATCTAAGAAATGATATTCAAATTTAAGTTTATTGATTTCAATTATATACCTCTGTAAAACTTACTATTAAATATGGGCATCCTATAGGAGGTCAACCTCTTAGAAGGATATGGAGAAGGTTTTGAGAACTGGTTTCAAACTTGAGAGATTGATATCAATTTCTACTGTTATAGTTCCATATTTTTAAATTTAAATTGGTACGTACTTAATTAGGAGCAGCTCCTAAAATGCTAGTACTTAATTAGGAGCACCCTAATTTTAATCATAAAATCACAAAATACCTCCTAAAGCAGTACGTACTTAATTAGGTGCACCTCCTAAATCGGTACGTACTATAATCAACTTATTATTGAAAGTAAAAATGGTTACTTCCTCACCCATATTATGAGCTGGATCGTCTCTTAAAACTCATAATTCTTCTCTAATACTATAAGAACTTCCTTTTTTGAAACTTGCAAGCTTGCAAATCTCTCATATAAACTCTCAGTTATAGAGACAGTTTTATAGTTTTAAATTCAAATTTAAATCTGAGCGCTAACATTTTAAGAAAAACAACAACACTTCCATCAAACTAAACGAGACTTACCTTTGGCAGCAATAAAAAGTGTGATAGCTGTGAGATGAACTCTCATAGAGAACTACCAGAGCTATCACTTGAGGTCTTTGTTATTAAAATAGAAATTGGTAATAGAAAATAAATGGCAACCAAGTGTGTGGGAGACAGAGAGGAGGAGAAAGGTAATAATGAAATTCCTATACAAACTGAATAAGTTGAAGTCTATTTTTGTGATTTATGTGAGAGAGATTTTGCTCATAAATCAAGCTGGTACAGACATATGAAGGCCCACTGTATACTTAAAGCATTATAAAATAGATGGAAAGTATGACAGCCTTGAGTGCCATAAGCAATACTGTCATACAAGAGACATGAAGAAGCATATATTAAAAGCTCACAAGAAAGATATAGAAGTTGAGAATTATGAAGTTGAGCTAAAGCTTCTAAACGAAAGAAAAGCGAGGGAATATTCAAAGGTCGTAGTACCTGAATAAGCTAGAGAGCTAGAGTACGTTAAGAAGGCACGCAACCAACTGACCTCTGAAATAACAAAAATTATGATCAAGATTCAATACAAGAAAATACCGGTTCTTGCTAAAATTGACCTAGATACTTCTCTTTAAAGCTACCTTATAATAGAAGACTCCTTTGATAAGAAAGTTATCAACGATCATCAATACGTATACAAGGTGTATCCCTTCAACTATCTCTTAAGTGATGATAAATATTAAATTGAGTTTAAAAATGACTATCAAGTACTCACTCAAGCAAAGTTTAAAGAGTGTAGTTAATAAATCAAGCTAGATGATGTTCTCCTGCCAAGGATCATGTTGCTTTCAGACTCCCACTCTATGAAATGACTCTAAGAGATTTCATAACAGATCAAAGGAATCATAAGCAACTTTAATAAATAGCAACTCAGACCATACAAGTTATTAATGAGCTTCACAAGTTAGGGTTTTTTCACAGAGATTTGAAGCCAGAAAATATAATGATAAACTTCTCATCTGTAATAGTAGCAATAATCGATTTCAATAGAGCCTAAAGATTGGAAGTATCAAGGCTTGGAACTGTAATGGGAACGCAAGGGTACTATCCAGAATGAGAAGACTGGAGAGATGGAGACTTTTAGTGGGATGTGTTGGCTTTAGCAGCAATAATAATAGTGTGCGATATGCCTCGCAATGAATACTACTCTACAAGATGCGAGAAGGATTCTAAACAAAGAATAAAGCAATTTATTGACAAAACAAGAGTATCTCAATCAATGAAACAAATTGCAGAGTCAATAATAATTAAACCAAACTCAAGATCCGACATATCAATAGAGCAGATAGAGTTGTGGTTAAGTAAGATAAACTTCAGACCTCTCGCACATGATCCAAAAGTGCATTTTGAGTGATTAAATTAAATACATTTACTATACATTTCATATAAAACCTATTAATAACCCAACCCCTAACAAATTCCCTACAAATCAAAGCACTTATAAACCTCATTAAGGTTTGGGGTTTTGAATGTGCATGGTTGATGATACTTGAAGCATCTTAAAATTTTAATTCTTTAAATTATTACTAAATCTTAGGTGCGTAAATAAGCTGAGATTATCAATTAAAATATTTTTAATTATATTAAAGATATGGAAAGAATTCGTCTATTTCCTGAACTATTAGATGGCTTATCTAAGTAAAATTTTTATTTTTGATAGAACGAGAGAATTTCAAGAATATTTAAAAAAAATTATAGTAGACATATAATATTTGTTGTTAATAATATATTTCTCACATTTAAGATGCTTTTATACAGATTCTTATAAGAATTTCTTACATAAGTTTATTTTAAATTATGAAAATAAATTATTAATAATTTCACCTAGAACCATGGGTATCCTCTTTTTACGTTTTAAAAATCAATTTATTTATTGAAATAAAAATCTGGAATTTTAATATTATTTAAATATTTATAAATATATTATTGCAGATAAATTAAATTAAAATAGTTAGTTTATTAATTAATAAATATCATCTTAAATATTAATTTGCAATAAAATTAATTAAAATAATTTTATAGGCAAATAAATAGCAAATTTTAGATTTGATAAAATCTGTAAATTGTGATGAATTACCTATCTAACTTCCATCATTCATGATTTATTACTATATTTTTTTAAAAGAAATAATTAAAATATTTTTTAGTGATAATATATGATAAGATGAATAATTCATAATTACTTTAGATTATTTTAAACTTTAAATAAATACAGTTTCTGATTTTGTGTAAAAATAATTATTCATGTAATGGTTCATTGAGGGAGCCAATTAAAAAATATTTTCAGAATTTCCTTGCTCTCTAAAAATCATTAAATATTAATTCTTATTAAACTAGTCTCTAATAAAATCTTTAAGAAATCTATATCACATGTAATGTCGGAATACATTTAAATTTGGAAACTTAATTTAAATTAATAATTAAATAATTATAAATAGTGGCAGTTAGTTTTCTGGAAACCTAAAAGCAAATTAATCTATTTTAATTTTGACTGATTTGTATTGTTTAATTTAATGGTTAAAATTGATTAATTTGCTTCAAAAATGCGATAGAGGGTACCGCCAATCGCAAAGTCGAGCTAATTTTAAATTTTCTATCGAATAAGAACCATATTGTCTAGGTTTCCAGAAAGCTAACTGCCACTAATTTAATTATAAAAATTAAAATAATAACTAGTTTCCCAAATTTGAATGTATTCCTACAATATTATTGAACTTTCTTATAAATAAGTTAAAATTAAACTTTTCAATTTTACAATATTCAATGAGCTATAAATATTTATCATTTACTAATAACCTATATTATTTCTTGAATTTTCAGTTAATATTATTTCATTTAAACTCTATTTTATTTAAGCTAAAAATTCAATTATCTATGTACATGAGTAAATTTTACTTAACGCACTATAATTTAGCGATAGAAACATTTATTAATAAGGAATCCAGAATTAAAACATATATTCATTTTTTTTGTACTTTTAATATAGTTTAATTTCAAATATATATATTTTTAATTATGTTTTCTGATTAATTTTAATAATTTATATTTAAATTCCACACTACTTGGTTTAATTTTCTAAAAAACTTGAAATAGCCATCTATTATATTTTAATTATTGTAGGAATAAATTTGATTTGAGAAATTAAATTATAAATAGATGTTCAAATTCGTGGCAGTTAACTTTCTGGAAACCTAGAAAATTTGGTACTTGTTTGATAGATAATTCAAAATCAACTGGACTTTACTATTGGCTGTACCCCTCTATCACATTCGTGAAGCGAGTTAACTCAATTTTAAATTTTGGTGATTTGTTTAGTTTTTTTTAATGCTCAAATTAAAATCGAGTTAACTCGCTTCAGGAATGTGATAGAGGGGTACCAAAAATAGTAAAGTCCAGCTGATTTTGAATTCTATATCAAACAAGTACCACATTGTCTAGGTTTCCAGAAAGTTAACTGCCACGAATTTGAACATCTATTTATATATTTATAATTTAATTTCCCAAATTAAATGTATTCATACAATATTTTAATTAATTGACAAATAATTGAAGTTTAATTAATTTCATCGAATGATTGTTCCTATTTCAATTCAAATTATTAGTAGTCAGCATTCATATTAACAAATTTTGCATTTCTTATAAACCCTTCTTTTGCCAATCTATCTAACAAAAGTAAGATATTATTTGTATGGTTTTGTTGGTCTTAGTAAGAAATACAGACTGGATCTATTCTGTGAGGTTTGTAATTGACATACTTAAGTAAAATTTAATGCTAAAAATATATTAATGTAAGTTAAATATTGTAGGTGGATAAGTAGATCAAAGTCAAAGTTCAAATTCTTAAAATTCAAGTGGCTCAATCAAAATAAAATATTTTTTGGGTCATTTTTATGTTTTAATTTAAGAATTAAGCTTTTAATAATGAATAATATTAGCATTATTTTAAAGAATTTAAAGTATATTATGATATATTTAACTATTTACTCATTTATTAATTTTAGATTTATTTAACAAATAATTATGATTTTGTGTATTTACTAAAATTATTTTACATTCAATTATTGCGGAAACTCTTAAATTAATAATATTAAGTTTATGTAAATCTATCAAAATTTCGAAATCTATTCTAAATAAATATCGGGCAGGGGTGATGGTGATACCTGAACCAATAAGTTTATATTGAATGTTTCATGTCTCATAATTTTTTTTAAAAATGAGCTATTAAAGTCATTTAAGAATTGATTTGGTTATTTTAAGCATTAATACAAACATAAGAGCGACTCCCAATGATACAAATGATCAAGTTATTCATTAATCAAACTTATAACGTTGCATATTTTTAGAATTTTCTATTATAAATTATTCTTGGAACTCTATATAAAATAAGTGTTTATTAAAGTATTTTAAACTTTTACTATTATAGTGAAGTAAAGTTACACCGAATAAATTTAAATCCTTTATTTCTTTAGAATAAAAAAATCAGAATTGATTCATAAAATAAATTCCAAAGCATTCATTATTTCATGTTAATATTTTGAATTTTAATTAGATTAAACATTAAAAATTAATAATATTATTCAATTTTAAGGCTAGGGGCTATGAATGTTAAAGACATTTAACTTTGATAATTAATTATTTTTTTACATATTTATTATTTAATTTAAAAGACTAGTAGGACATAAAATTCTGTTTAGAATCAGAGTACAGACCTTCAGCAAGTTATTGAATAATTTAGAAAGCATCTAGTTCTTTCGCATTTGTCTCTTCTTAATATTTAAAAAAATGTGATTTAATTATAATCTCTCCAAAGATTATATGCAGATTCAAAACTCTTTAGGGGTTTAAAAAGTTGTTTTAATGATATAAATATAATATTATTTTTTAGGGATAATTAATCTGTATTTATACTATGTTAAAAATAAATTCTCATGAATATTTGGGAAAAAAATTAATATCTGATTTTTATAAATAGGGTTAATCTTGATACTTCCAATAGACTATTTCTCTTATAAGTGCTGAATTTTAAGATAAAATAAATTAATATATAAAGTTCCATTATTTGACAAAATAATTTTCACAATTTTTTAGAAAATTTTGTTAATAATCTGTTTTTAATATTGATTAATCAAAGTATATAACATTTTAACGATCTATTTAGTCAATTATAAATTTAGTTGACAATTAGATTTCATAGTAAAGTAAAACAAGAAAACTAGCATATGATTTAAACATTAACTTTTTTATGCTTTATTTTTAAATTTGTATTTTTACCATACAATTTAAACAAATTAGAAGCCAATTCTAATAATTTTGCTTATATTTTTAAAAATCATTCATGTCAATTCAATTATTTTCAATAATTCAACCTTAAAAGTTTCTGATATATTTTATGGTTTAAATTCTGAATACTCTTTGTTCTCATTTTAATATTTGATTTAAAATATTAACCAATTTTATATCATTTTTGCTCAAGACTTAATTGCAAACGGATGCCCAAGAAAATGATAACATATGAAGTTTCAAATTTATTTTATGCTCATCTTCTATTAAATCAAGAACTTCACAACAGGTTCGTGTGAAAAACTTAGTTTCAAACATGTTTAATTATCTTGGAAGTTTAAATTTGATTTCTTATAGATTTCTCAGAACATCAAATGTATAAATAAAATGTCTATTTAAGAGTATTATAAATAAATTTGGATATAATATTATTATAATGTTAGGAGGGCACCATTCACATATAATTATGAAAATTTATTGCTGTTCTTTATCAACACTTCGTGCAAAAAAATTTATAACAAAATATTTCAGTACAAGAATTAAGGAAGATCAGTCTGAAGTGATTTACATAATAAAATAAAAAAAATAAATATAAGATTCTATTCTTAAACTATTTGTGTGATATTTTCCCGTATACTTTAACAAAAAATTGCTAGTCTTTTTGGACAGTTCCTTCATCAAGGTTGAATCTTTTTGATCAATACTTTATAAAATATATTTCTAGTTTATGTAAAATATTTAAAAATATTTTTAAATACTGATAGATTTTATTGTTAGGTTTTGGTTATGTTAAAATACTTTAATCAGTCATAAGAAGTATCATGGGGTTACTTATTTTTAACTCAGTTATTACTAAAGGCTGCTGTATTATGTTCAAAGTTTATATAAAAATTATTTTATTAAGCTATGTTAAGATTTAATGGATATTTAATATTATTGCATATTTTAATTACTTAAAAGACGTTTTTAAATTTTGATATAAGTTGGGAAGATTTTCTCAATCTAAATCTCGCTTGCAATCTCAAAAGAGAAGTCCAATTTTTATTTAATAAAAATAAATTTTTACAAAAGAAAAACAAATATTTTTATCGATATTCTGGAAATATTCTCATGTCGATCTGTGATAAGTTTGTTTTATAAATATATAACATTATTTTGTTATTAGTACGTTTCTGAACTATTTGTTGATTGAATGTAAAGTTCTTAACTAAAAATATGCAATACAAATAATGATTTTAAAATACTATAATATATTAGATTCTTTTGACTTTCATTAGACAACCAATGTAAGTGCAAACCTCATTTAATAAATACTTGGACTTAAGTTTCCATTAGTGAATTTCACTACTTTAATCGTGAGAATGCAACATATTTTTTACCAAATAATAACAAATCTATTCAAAATTTAATGAATTTAATTGTTTTTATTTTATGATTCTTTAATTTGTTCTCAAATAATACATTAAATAAGTCTAATTAATATAAAAATAAACTTTAATTTTACCTCTTTTTTTATAGATCATTTTTAAAGTTAATTAAACTTTCATGAACGAAGTAGCTAAGAAATATTTAAGAATTAAATTTGCAAAATCTTAAATAAAAAATCATAAATTTTATAATATGGAAAGCATTTCACCACTTCCAGTCTAAATCTAGAAGCAAACCTAACTTTTTAAAATAGGCAAAATAAAATCCTCCTATGTGTTAACCTAAATTATTCAATTTATACATAACCAGAGAGACTTAATGAAACAGTTATGGAAATCTAACAATGCTTCAATATTTTAAAAATTAAATTGAGAATGCTGTAAAATAAAAGAAATGTTTTAAAATTAGATATTTTACATAATTGACAAGTCTAATAAACTATTTGATTTTAATCCAAGAAGATTAATTTTATAAATTTATATGCTATTTATAATTAAAAATTTAATAATAGAATATGAAAATTGCGTGAATAACAATTACTAATCTAATTACTAGTATTTTAAATCAGGAATATATAACTTGCTATTATAGTACTTATTAATAAAAATAATTTTAGCATTTTGAAACATTTACTCATGAAAGGGATTAAGGAGAAGTGAGTAACACCTAGACTTACTAAAAATTAATATATTTAAAGGTTGGATCTATATTTATCTGAGTCTCTGATTCTTCAGTAGGGGAGGCATTATTAACTTTCATCTCAATTTAATCAGAACATCTTTGGACAGTCAGTGAAATGTAAATTGTACTAGTGTTTTTGTATATATGAACCTTTCTAAACTAATTAGCTTTTCCTCTGTATTTTTGAAGACTTTCGCAAAGGAATACATTAGCATGGAATAATATATTAGGATTTTATTTTTTAGGGATATATAGTAAAATCATATATTAAAAATCAAAAATTATAACAATGTTCAAATTCAACACGCGTAGGGCTCTCATTCATTTGAAAGAGTTCGAAATTTAAAAAATCTATTTTTTTATTATTTGATAAATTGATATATTTGAAGATAAATTAAATTCATGATTAAGATTAATAAAAGATTTACAATCACATTATTGCAGAAAAAATTATTCTTTGATATAACTGTAATTTATTCTATCAACTTAACCAAACTAACTTTAATTAATAAATGTTTGAGAGAAAATTTTTAGAATTATTTCCATAGAAACCATTAAATATCTTCAAAACATAAATATTGATAAAATTTAGTTTACTTTGGCAATAATTAAATCTTTTTATAAAAGGACACATATAATATGAAATTAAATTGGTCATTAAAAGCAAATTTATTTTAGATTATTTTTGATATTTCAAGTTGAAATATGCTTGGCTTAAAAGGTATCTTAAAAAAGTTAAATTAAAAATTAAAAATACGTCACTTTAAAACCAATATTTTTTCATTGATAAATATTTTTTAAAACTCAGATATCAAGATATACAAAACATTAAAATTTGTTGAAATTGGATTTAAATTTTGAAATTTAATTTGATTTATAAAAAGCGATAACATTTGAATAATAGTACTAT
>ARYC01019088.1:0-15360 GCA_000711775.1 Oxytricha trifallax | reverse complement strand
AAAAATTATGATCAAGATTCAATACAAGAAAATACCGGTTCTTGCTTAAATTGACCTAGATACTTCTCTTTAAAGCTACCTTATAATAGAAGACTCCTTTGATAAGAAAGTTATCAACGATCATCAATACGTATACAAGGTGTATCCCTTCAACTATCTCTTAAGTGATGATAAATATTAAATTGAGTTTAAAAATGACTATCAAGTACTCACTCAAGCAAAGTTTAAAGAGTGTAGTTAATAAATCAAGCTAGATGATGTTCTCCTGCCAAGGATCATGTTGCTTTCAGACTCCCACTCTATGAAATGACTCTAAGAGATTTCATAACAGATCAAAGGAATCATAAGCAACTTTAATAAATAGCAACTCAGACCATACAAGTTATTAATGAGCTTCACAAGTTAGGGTTTTTTCACAGAGATTTGAAGCCAGAAAATATAATGATAAACTTCTCACCTGTAAGAGTAGCAATAATCGATTTCAACAGAGCCTAAAGAGTGGAAGTATCAAGGCTTGGAACTGTAATGGGAACGCAAGGGTACTATCCAGAAAGAGAGGACTGGAGAGATGGAGACTTTTAGTGGGATGTGTGGGCTTTAGCAGCAATAATAATAGAGTGCGATATGCCTCGCAATGAATACTACTCTACAAGATGCGAGAAGGATGCTAAACAAAGAATAAAGCAATTTATTGACAAAACAAGAGTATCTCAATCAATGAAACAAATGGCAGAGTCAATAATAATTAAACCAAACTCAAGATCAGACATATCAATAGAGCAGATAGAGTTGTGGTTAAGTAAGATAAACTTCAGACCTCTCCCACATGATCCAAAAGTGCATTTTGAGTGATTAAATTAAATACATTTACTATAAATTTCACATTAAAACCTATTAATAACCCCAACCCCTAACAAATTCCCTACAAATCAAAGCACTTATAAACCTCATTAAGGGTTTTGGGGTTTTGAATGTGCATGGTTGATGATACTTGAAGCATCTTAAAATTTTAATTCTTTAAATTATTACTAAATCTTAGGTGCGTAAATAAGCTGAGATTATCAATTAAAATATTTTTAATTATATTAAAGATATGGAAAGAATTCGTCTATTTCCTGAACTATTAGATGGCTTATCTAAGTAAAATTTTTATTTTTGATAGAACGAGAGAATTTCAAGAATATTTAAAAAAAATTATAGTAGACATATAATATTTGTTGTTAATAATATATTTCTCACATTTAAGGAAATGCTTTTATACAGATTCTTATAAGAATTTCTTACATAAGTTTATTTTAAATTATGAAAATAAATTATTAATAATTTCACCTAGAACCATGGGTATCCTCTTTTTACGTTTTAAAAATCAATTTATTTATTGAAATAAAAATCTGGAATTTTAATATTATTTAAATATTTATAAATATATTATTGCAGATAAATTAAATTAAAATAGTTAGTTTATTAATTAATAAATATCATCTTAAATATTAATTTGCAATAAAATTAATTAAAATAATTTTATAGGCAAATAAATAGCAAATTTTAGATTTGATAAAATCTGTAAATTGTGATGAATTACCTATCTAACTTCCATCATTCATGATTTATTACTATATTTTTTTAAAAGAAATAATTAAAATATTTTTTAGTGATAATATATGATAAGATGAATAATTCATAATTACTTTAGATTATTTTAAACTTTAAATAAATACAGTTTCTGATTTTGTGTAAAAATAATTATTCATGTAATGGTTCATTGAGGGAGCCAATTAAAAAATATTTTCAGAATTTCCTTGCTCTCTAAAAATCATTAAATATTAATTCTTATTAAACTAGTCTCTAATAAAATCTTTAAGAAATCTATATCACATGTAATGTCGGAATACATTTAAATTTGGAAACTTAATTTAAATTAATAATTAAATAATTATAAATAGTGGCAGTTAGTTTTCTGGAAACCTAAAAGCAAATTAATCTATTTTAATTTTGACTGATTTGTTTTGTTTAATTTAATGGTTAAAATTGATTAATTTGCTTCAAAAATGCGATAGAGGGTACCGCCAATCGCAAAGTCGAGCTAATTTTAAATTTTCTATCGAATAAGAACCATATTGTCTAGGTTTCCAGAAAGCTAACTGCCACTAATTTAATTATAAAAATTAAAATAATAACTAGTTTCCCAAATTTGAATGTATTCCTACAATATTATTGAACTTTCTTATAAATAAGTTAAAATTAAACTTTTCAATTTTACAATATTCAATGAGCTATAAATATTTATCATTTACTAATAACCTATATTATTTCTTGAATTTTCAGTTAATATTATTTCATTTAAACTCTATTTTATTTAAGCTAAAAATTCAATTATCTATGTACATGAGTAAATTTTACTTAACGCACTATAATTTAGCGATAGAAACATTTATTAATAAGGAATCCAGAATTAAAACATATATTCATTTTTTTTGTACTTTTAATATAGTTTAATTTCAAATATATATATTTTTAATTATGTTTTCTGATTAATTTTAATAATTTATATTTAAATTCCACACTACTTGGTTTAATTTTCTAAAAAACTTGAAATAGCCATCTATTATATTTTAATTATTGTAGGAATAAATTTGATTTGAGAAATTAAATTATAAATAGATGTTCAAATTCGTGGCAGTTAACTTTCTGGAAACCTAGAAAATTTGGTACTTGTTTGATAGATAATTCAAAATCAACTGGACTTTACTATTGGCTGTACCCCTCTATCACATTCGTGAAGCGAGTTAACTCAATTTTAAATTTTGGTGATTTGTTTAGTTTTTTTTAATGCTCAAATTAAAATCGAGTTAACTCGCTTCAGGAATGTGATAGAGGGGTACCAAAAATAGTAAAGTCCAGCTGATTTTGAATTCTATATCAAACAAGTACCACATTGTCTAGGTTTCCAGAAAGTTAACTGCCACGAATTTGAACATCTATTTATATATTTATAATTTAATTTCCCAAATTAAATGTATTCATACAATATTTTAATTAATTGACAAATAATTGAAGTTTAATTAATTTCATCGAATGATTGTTCCTATTTCAATTCAAATTATTAGTAGTCAGCATTCATATTAACAAATTTTGCATTTCTTATAAACCCTTCTTTTGCCAATCTATCTAACAAAAGTAAGATATTATTTGTATGGTTTTGTTGGTCTTAGTAAGAAATACAGACTGGATCTATTCTGTGAGGTTTGTAATTGACATACTTAAGTAAAATTAAATGCTAAAAATATATTAATGTAAGTTAAATATTGTAGGTGGATAAGTAGATCAAAGTCAAAGTTCAAATTCTTAAAATTCAAGTGGCTCAATCAAAATATATATTTTTTGGGTCATTTATGTTTTAATTTAAGAATTAAGCTTTTAATAATGAATAATATTAGCATTATTTTTAAAGAATTTAAAGTATATTATGATAAATTTAACTATTTACTCATTTATAAATTTTAGATTTATTTAACAAATAATTATGATTTTGTGTATTTACTAAAATTATTTTACATTCAATTATTGCGGAAACTCTTAAATTAATAATATTAAGTTTATGTAAATCTATCAAAATTTCGAAATCTATTCTAAATAAATATCGGGCAGGGGTGATGGTGATACCTGAACCAATAAGTTTATATTGAATGTTTCATGTCTCATAATTTTTTTAAAAATGAGCTATTAAAGTCATTTAAGAATTGATTTGGTTATTTTAAGCATTAATACAAACATAAGAGCGACTCCCAATGATACAAATGATCAAGTTATTCATTAATCAAACTTATAACGTTGCATATTTTTAGAATTTTCTATTATAAATTATTCTTGGAACTCTATATAAAATAAGTGTTTATTAAAGTATTTTAAACTTTTACTATTATAGTGAAGTAAAGTTACACCGAATAAATTTAAATCCTTTATTTCTTTAGAATAAAAAAATCAGAATTGATTCATAAAATAAATTCCAAAGCATTCATTATTTCATGTTAATATTTTGAATTTTAATTAGATTAAACATTAAAAATTAATAATATTATTCAATTTTAAGGCTAGGGGCTATGAATGTTAAAGACATTTAACTTTGATAATTAATTATTTTTTTACATATTTATTATTTAATTTAAAAGACTAGTAGGACATAAAATTCTGTTTAGAATCAGAGTACAGACCTTCAGCAAGTTATTGAATAATTTAGAAAGCATCTAGTTCTTTCGCATTTGTCTCTTCTTAATATTTAAAAAAATGTGATTTAATTATAATCTCTCCAAAGATTATATGCAGATTCAAAACTCTTTAGGGGTTTAAAAAGTTGTTTTAATGATATAAATATAATATTATTTTTTAGGGATAATTAATCTGTATTTATACTATGTTAAAAATAAATTCTCATGAATATTTGGGAAAAAAATTAATATCTGATTTTTATAAATAGGGTTAATCTTGATACTTCCAATAGACTATTTCTCTTATAAGTGCTGAATTTTAAGATAAAATAAATTAATATATAAAGTTCCATTATTTGACAAAATAATTTTCACAATTTTTTAGAAAATTTTGTTAATAATCTGTTTTTAATATTGATTAATCAAAGTATATAACATTTTAACGATCTATTTAGTCAATTATAAATTTAGTTGACAATTAGATTTCATAGTAAAGTAAAACAAGAAAACTAGCATATGATTTAAACATTAACTTTTTTATGCTTTATTTTTAAATTTGTATTTTTACCATACAATTTAAACAAATTAGAAGCCAATTCTAATAATTTTGCTTATATTTTTAAAAATCATTCATGTCAATTCAATTATTTTCAATAATTCAACCTTAAAAGTTTCTGATATATTTTATGGTTTAAATTCTGAATACTCTTTGTTCTCATTTTAATATTTGATTTAAAATATTAACCAATTTTATATCATTTTGCTCAAGACTTAATTGCAAACGGATGCCCAAGAAAATGATAACATATGAAGTTTCAAATTTATTTTATGCTCATCTTCTATTAAATCAAGAACTTCACAACAGGTTCGTGTGAAAAACTTAGTTTCAAACATGTTTAATTATCTTGGAAGTTTAAATTTGATTTCTTATAGATTTCTCAGAACATCAAATGTATAAATAAAATGTCTATTTAAGAGTATTATAAATAAATTTGGATATAATATTATTATAATGTTAGGAGGGCACCATTCACATATAATTATGAAAATTTATTGCTGTTCTTTATCAACACTTCGTGCAAAAAAATTTATAACAAAATATTTCAGTACAAGAATTAAGGAAGATCAGTCTGAAGTGATTTACATAATAAAATAAAAAAAATAAATATAAGATTCTATTCTTAAACTATTTGTGTGATATTTTCCCGTATACTTTAACAAAAAATTGCTAGTCTTTTTGGACAGTTCCTTCATCAAGGTTGAATCTTTTTGATCAATACTTTATAAAATATATTTCTAGTTTATGTAAAATATTTAAAAATATTTTTAAATACTGATAGATTTTATTGTTAGGTTTTGGTTATGTTAAAATACTTTATCAGTCATAAGAAGTATCATGGGGTTACTTATTTTTAACTCAGTTATTACTAAAGGCTGCTGTATTATGTTCAAAGTTTATATAAAAATTATTTATTAAGCTATGTTAAGATTTAATGGATATTTAATATTATTGCATATTTTAATTACTTAAAAGACGTTTTTAAATTTTGATATAAGTTGGGAAGATTTTCTCAATCTAAATCTCGCTTGCAATCTCAAAAGAGAAGTCCAATTTTTATTTAATAAAAAATAAATTTTTACAAAAGAAAAACAAATATTTTTATCGATATTCTGGAAATATTCTCATGTCGATCTGTGATAAGTTTGTTTTATAAATATATAACATTATTTTGTTATTAGTACGTTTCTGAACTATTTGTTGATTGAATGTAAAGTTCTTAACTAAAAATATGCAATACAAATAATGATTTTAAAATACTATAATATATTAGATTCTTTTGACTTTCATTAGACAACCAATGTAAGTGCAAACCTCATTTAATAAATACTTGGATTTGATTTTCCATTAGTGAATTTCAGCAAATTAATCGTGAGAATGCAACATATTTTTTACCAAATAATTACAAATCTATTCAAAATTTAATGAATTTAATTGTTTTTATTTTATGATTCTTTAATTGGTTCTCAAATAATACATTAAATAACTCTAATTAATATTAAAATAAACTTTCATTTTACCTCTTTTTTTATAGATCATTTTTTAAAGTTAATTGAACTTTCATGAACTAAGTAGCTAAGAAATATTCAAGAATTAAATTTGCAAAATCTTAAATAAAAAATCATAAATTTATAATATGGAAAGCATTTCACCACTTCCAGTCTAAATCTAGAAGCAAACCTAACTTTTTAAAATAGGCAAAATAAAATCCTCCTATGTGTTAACCTAAATTATTCAATTTATACATAACCAGAGAGACTTAATGAAACAGTTATGGAAATCTAACAATGCTTCAATATTTTAAAAATTAAATTGAGAATGCTGTAAAATAAAAGAAATGTTTTAAAATTAGATATTTTACATAATTGACAAGTCTAATAAACTATTTGATTTTAATCCAAGAAGATTAATTTTATAAATTTATATGCTATTTATAATTAAAAATTTAATAATAGAATATGAAAATTGCGTGAATAACAATTACTAATCTAATTACTAGTATTTTAAATCAGGAATATATAACTTGCTATTATAGTACTTATTAATAAAAATAATTTTAGCATTTTGAAACATTTACTCATGAAAGGGATCAAGGAGAAGTGAGTAACACCTAGACTTACTAAAAATTAATAGATTTAAAGGTTGGATCTATATTTATCTGAGTCTCTGATTCTTCAGTAGGGGAGGCATTATTAACTTTCATCTCAATTTAATCAGAACATCTTTGGACAGTCAGTGAAATGTAAATTGTACTAGTGTTTTTGTATATATGAACTTTTCTAAACTAATTAGCTTTTCCTCTGTATTTTTGAAGAATTTCGCAAAGGAATACATTAGCATGGAATAATATATTAGGATTTTATTTTTTAGGGATATATAGTAAAATCATATATTAAAAATCAAAAATTATAACAATGTTCAAATTCAACACGCGTAGGGCTCTCATTCATTTGAAAGAGTTCGAAATTTAAGAAATCTATTTTTTTATTATTTGATAAATTGATATATTTGAAGATAAATTAAATTCATTATTAAGATTAATAAAAGATTTACAATCACATTATTGCAGAAAAAATTATTCTTTGATATAACTGTAATTTATTCTATCAACTTAACCAAACTAACTTTAATTAATAAATGTTTGAGAGAAAATTTTTAGAATTATTTCCATAGAAACCATTAAATATCTTCAAAACATAAATATTGATAAAATTTAGTTTACTTTGGCAATAATTAAATCTTTTTATAAAAGGACACATATAATATGAAATTAAATTGGTCATTAAAAGCAAATTTATTTTAGATTATTTTTGATATTTCAAGTTGAAATATGCTTGGCTTAAAAGGTATCTTAAAAAAGTTAAATTAAAAATTAAAAATACGTCACTTTAAAACCAATATTTTTTCATTGATAAATATTTTTTAAAACTCAGATATCAAGATATACAAAACATTAAAATTTGTTGAAATTGGATTTAAATTTTGAAATTTAATTTGATTTATAAAAAGCGATAACATTTGAATAATAGTACTATTAAATATGGAAGGTACTATTTAATCTTAGATCTTTGATTAACTCTAGTACTTTGAATTAAATTAATAATTAAAATATTTAATAGATCTCTTAAACTCATAGGCATTGCAGCAAATAATCCTAAATTTTGACAACAATCAGTTAATTCACTATTAAAGCTCAAGTTAAGCAATAATTTTTATAATTTTATATTAATTTAAAAGCAAGGTAACTAGAGTCAAACTTTAATAGATTAATAAGGAAATGTAATGAACATAGAATTAAGATTAAAATAGTCATTTTCATTCAATTATCGATAAAATATATAACAAATAGGTAAATTTAGATCAAGTAAATCAACTTTAAAATCTTTTATAACAGCCACTTATTTGATATATATTTAAACAAAATTTGATATTTAAAATTTATGTAGATTTAATAATTTAAAAACTATAGATAATTATTATTTTGGTTACAACTAAAGATAAAAAGATGTAATACAATTATGAAGAGCCTCCCCAAAGTTGGAAGTGCCTCTCCTGAACCTGTATCAAGTAAATCAACCACCACTACAGTAGCTGCCATCTCATCAGCACCTACCACAATTACATAACTTTACACTGAAGAACAACTTAAGATAGCTCTTCGAGAGGTTAAATTTGAAAATGCTGAGAAAAATAGACAAGCACCAAACGGAGTGTAAATTTTCCTTGATTAACCCATCTCTTATGTAGCGACCCAAATGTCATGATGATTCTTTAACAATAGCAAACCAATACAGCATAAGTTGCGATTGTAGCGGCAGCAAAATCTCCTACAGTTATCAATAATAACAATAACAACAACAGTAACTATGCTCGCCATACAGTAGCTGCTCCTCCTTTGTGTACACATAACTGGTAAAATCGGGTCAATCCTTTATAATGTCTGTGCATAATCTTCTACTCTATTTCATTTTATATACCCGCCTGTTACGATTAAAAGTGTTACAGATGTGGAGCAATTAGCAAAAGTACATGTTTTATTATATGATATTAAGTAACACAACCTAGAATTTTAGGAAATAGTCTCGCTCTAAAATATCAAATTTTGTTTAAATAAATATCAAATAAGTGGCTGTTATAATATAAAAGATTTTAAAGTTGATTTACTTGATCTAAATTTACCTATTTGTTATATATTTTATCGATATTAAATGATTTAAATGTATAAGAGATTAATAAAAAGAATAATTTTATTTGTTATTAAAATTATTATTATATTACTTCTCAAAATCTAGTGGAATATCACAAAGCAATATAGCCTATATACTTTTAAAAGGTTCGCAAAATTTGTTTTTGTTTCATAGAAAGTTAGAATGATTCAAGCAACCAATTTAATAAAATATATTTAACAAAACTATTCAAGATGATTATATTTAGAAATTTCTTATTAATTCCAATAGTTGTTCTAGAGTTAATGATTATTTACTAATTAATAATAAATATTAAATGATAATTTAAGGAAAAGCATGTTAAAAAGTAAAATATAAATTTATAAATTAAATCACTCCAGATAAATATAGTATTTAAATTAATAATCTCTAAAAAGATTATTTATTTTTCATCTGGATTTTTTTATAGACATGTAATTATCTTATGTTTGTTTATTTGTAGAAAGTAACTAAGATTATATTTTTCTTATAAAAAAGTTAAAACTAAATTTATTAATATAAATTATTAGACACCTTTTAATTGAATCTGTTTAACAAAGACATTTAAATAAAATTATTAAAACTTACATTATAAACTATTTTTTAATTCTATTAAATAATAGTCTGTTAAATGCAAAACATATTTTAATTAAACATTTTTACTTTATAAATAATAAGGGTAATGTGAATTTTCATAATATATTAATATTGTAGAATATTAGGAAATTAAATTTTTTATATGTAAGATTATTTAATCAGGAGTTTATTATAGGCAATTCAGGCTACATTAAGTTAATGGATATTGAAATTTGAGTGAAATTAAAACCTTACAATATAGTATTTCTATTATTTCAAAGAATAGAATCGAGTTAATAGAAATTATTACAAATAAAATCAATTAATAATTAAATTAATCAAAACTCAAAGCTTATATATCTAGCTTATATTATGAAAAAAATTGAACGACAACAAGCATATTATTAGTAAACACCTTTTCACATCTTTGACTCATATTTATATAAATTTTCTTAATTAGTACAATTGATCTATTATTTTTATAATTGAATTAATTTTTTGAACACCCCCCATATATCTGGAATTTTTTAAAATTCCAGATATATTTTTTAAATTCCAGATTTAAACTTGAATCTAATATACAATTCTGAAATTATTTTTTCAATAAAATTCTATTTTAAAATATTTTCAAATTATACTTTTGTTGATTTTATTATATTTTAGATACAATTTGTTATAAAATAATAATTGATGTTTTTATATATTAAAAACAAATTTATCAAAACATTTTTAATTTAATAATTTCTAATACATTTTCAAAACATCCGGCTTTAAATTGTAAGTATTATTCATATGAAATAATTTAAGTCTGATCAGAGAATGAAAATTAATTAAATGAATTTTTCAAATATTTAACTTAGACATTTTATAGCTAAAACATATAATTTTGATTCACTTTCTTTCGAAATATTTTAAATTATTCTAAATATAAAAATCTTAAACTGTAATAGAGATAAGAGTAGGGATTAACTTTTGAGGAATATAGTTTTATTAGTTAACAACTTAATTAATTAAGTGATTTGAGAAATAGAGTTTTTTTTTAAATCGGAATAGCATACACCATCGATAATGTCAAGGCTAAGATTCAAGACAAGGAAAGTTTTTGATTTCCATGATCTTTATGGTGATTTCTGTATTTTAGATATTGACTGAGACGGGATTGGCTGGAACTGGAAATATTCATCCAATACACATTCGGATGCTGGAGACAAAGACAGTACAGTATTGCATCAAAGTTTTTTCGCCAGGTGACTGAATGAAAAACTCGCTGTTATCACCTGCACAACAAGACCTAGGTGGCCACCTCCAAGGACCATCCAAGCTCGATCCAGTCAAATTTATTACTTTATATAAATAATTAATTATCGATTATGGGCAAGTTGGTAGTCGGGTGCCAAGTACAGGAGAACGCTGGTTCATTCCACAGATCCACCAATGGATTCAACCGTCGAATGTTCTTAAATAGGTTCTCATAAAAACAAAATAGATAAGTTTTCAATAATACTGGTTAGAGTTCACATTTGGTTCCTGGTCTCATGATCAGGTCCTTGAGTCGAGTCTCCTATTTATAACTCAATTTAGTAAAATAACTAACTAATCTTACCTGCAAAGAAATAATGGTAACAATGCGATAGAGATATTAGAAATAGAAGATGGTTGCGTTTAAGAATGTTGTTTAACATATTAAATTATTTAAAAAATTATCCTTAATTTAAATTATCCATTATATTTGACCTTCAGTTTATTCTTACTTACTTACTAAAAATATTCATTATTATCGATCATAAATGTTTGAAAATTAAAAAATATTTGAATTAATCAGAAAACGTAAAATATTTATATTTTATTAATTTTTAATTACAATGGATTAAGTTTTTCAATGTACCACAAAACCTCTCTGATTTCAATGACTATTTTTATTGAATAATTCTAATGTAAGTTCATATATTTCTGTTTTTTCAAACTAATTACCATAATTTCATTCATTCATTCCATTTTTTCTGATTTTATCCTATTAATTACTAAAATTTAAAAGATAGGTCATACAAACTGCGAATGCTTCTTTAGCTATATTACGAGTTTTGTTGTACATAATAAGCTTTAATGTATACAAACTTAGAATTAATTATTCAATCACACAAACTGTGCTAAATAGAAAATGATTTTGGAAATCAATTTAAAAATAATTTCATACTTCTTAATTAATCATTAGTACATATTTTTGTTTGCACTATAAATAAAAGTTTCTAACTTTTCCCATTTTTCCAATACTTTATTATAATTCAGTTTAAATTTATTTAATATTAGGCAGTTATTTTGAATTTATATATTTCATTTTACTAATTGTTTTGTATTTTATCAATATTGATTATAATGGTGAATAAAATTGATTTATAAAGTGGAGAGGAATTAGTTTAAAAGTAATACTTATAAATAAATAATGTTATTGATAGAAAATTATTTGTGGTATCAGAATATTATAATTAAATGTATTATTAATATATCAAAATTTCCTTCATAAAATATAATATAAAGAAATATTAATTTTTCATAAAGAAAAGATTGTTATTATTCAAGATATGACAGAATTCCTTCATAGATTTGGGATTCCAGTTTAAATCTGGAATTCCAGATAAATGGCGGGCAACCCAGATCTTATTATGGAATATAAGGGTTAGAAAGTTGCAATAGATGTACTTCCAAACATGGACGCTACTAGAGACACTTTTCAACCTAATGGTGCTTATAGATTTAGAATGAAAAAATATAATTTACTACGAATTAATTTATTTATAGAAATTTTAATAAAAAATAAATTCAAAACTCTCAATATCTAAATTAGATATTAACATGCTTAAGAAAGAAAAATATATAAATCACTAATTTACAAAACTGGAATTAATTATTTTAAGATTTAATATTTTTGATAAATGTTTTCAATTAAATAAAATATATTAAATAACCCAATTTTTAATTCTGATACTCTTTTAATATTTCACAGACTACTTTATTTAAATAAAAATAATTTGAGGAAACTTGTTTTTTAAATTAATCAAAATTAAATGATTGTTATAAAGAAACTATTTTCAAATTAATCAGTAGATTTTCTAATTAATTCTTGTTCAATTGCCCATCATCCCAATTATTTTGAAGTAATCAATAATATCCTTATAATTTGAGTTTTCAAACGGTATATCAATCAAATACTTATTCTTAATCTCTCCGATACTCTCGAGATATTCAGTGAGGATCAGGGGTTTTGGGAGTGTAAATTTAAGTTTAATTTTTCTAAATATATTGTAATTCGAATCCACCTAGTTCTCTACATGTCTATCCAAAATACTCTATACTTCTTTCAAGTCTATTTTGGAAAGTTCCTTTTGCTAAAACTTATAAAATAAAGTTAGATATAGATAATATATGTGATAAGTTTAGTTTAGAAGATAATCTAGCTATGGATTATTATTATTTGCATTTGCGTTATTCCGTCTATTATGTCTTGAATGCCTGTGAGGAACGATAATAATATATTTTCAAGCAAATTTTTAACAACATTTATTTTTGTTACTATTTCTTATTAGTATTTAGAATAAAATAATAGGAAGAGTAATTGGGGTTAAGTTAAATATATTATTGAGTTTAACAGAGTAAAAATATTTCTTCAGGAATTTTTTATAAATATAATCTTACAAAATATTTTTACTTCAAATTTAATTGCAAGTAAAAATAGATTGAATCTAAGATGCTAAATTTTGAGATGTCTTAAATCGAAATTCAGACATTAGGAAAAATAAAATAGCTATTAAATACTGATAAAATAAAGTTAGAATGAACTTACTCATTTATTAAGAACTGACTAATCTTAATAATTTATCAAACTTTATTATTAATTTTGCTAAAAAATATGGATTTATGCAAAATTATTAATAAATATGATATTACCTGCAAAAGGATTAGTTAACTTTTCAATTTCATCTTATAGTTTAGGATATTTCAATATCAACTCAATTTTGACTAATTTTATGAAGTAGTCTGTCAGAATTTGAAGTTCCTGCTAAAAAGTATTCAATTATTTAAAATTTAAGTATGAGTCGGTCTTTTCACAATCTGTATTTTTTTCAAATTTTTAGCTTTGACCAAGAGCGATAGAAATTTAAAATATTAGTAAATTACAAAATTTTTAATTCTTCATGAAGTATATTAAAAGGGGTTTTGGGGCCCTTAGTATAGTCCATCCAAAGTTGATTTTGATTGTCGATTTAATCTGGAATGACATTATCGGCTGGATTAAAATATATAATATAAATTTATTTTGGATTCTCATAATTTTCATCTAAATCGTAATTAACTGTTAAGGATTCTATGTTTAGCAAATTTAGGCTTTTTAATTCAAAATTATTATTAATAATAATTTAATTTTTAATGCATCTACTAATAATTCTAGTTTGCAAGATTTTCTATATTTCAAGCATCTTTTTTATATTATATGAGACTTTATATATTTGATAAAGATGAAATAAATATTTATCTTAGCTTTGAAAAGAATTTGAGATATAAAAATTTACTTAATATTGTATTTAAGATAAGGAAGATATTTGTCTATTTCATAAACTTTAAGGTGGCTTATCTGAGTGAAATTATTAACACTGAAATTATTAACACTGAAATTATGAGAGAATTTATATTAATTGATATAAAATATGGAAGAATATTATATCTTTTATATTATTAAACAAATATATCAGTAACAAATTTTTAGCTTAAAATTACATATAAATGGTTTATTTCTTGTTAAATAATAATTAGCATGAAAAATTTAAAATCTAAAATACATTAATTTAATTTAATTTTTTTAATTTCATCTCAATGCAAGTTTTATTTATTATTTTTGCTTTCTTATCTTCCATATGCTTTCTCATGTGAGCCATTTTATTATTTAAATAATTAATTATTTTTTAATGATTAACAATGAATTAAAAATTTAATATAGTTAATTAACAAAGCATTATACTAAAAAATAATTAATTACTGTCTCTTATATCCAAAAAATTCAACTTTATTTAAAATAAATGAGTATTAAAAATAAATTTTAGTAAAAGTTTTAATTTATATTACAGAGATTAATTAACCACTATAAATAGAAAAAATTTAACGCTAAAAAAATAAGGTATTACCATAATAAAAATTATATTATGACACAGAAACATTTAAAAATATAAGATTTGCTTAAAATTTATAAAAATATCAATTAAGTTAAAAACTCTACATTTGTTTTTGATTTAATAAATTTTATTGAGATAAGGAAAATATTTTCATATTATTATTGATACTAACCAAATGTTTTTACAATTTTAAGAGTGTTTACAAAATATCGAATATATTTTCTAATATATATATTTCTCAAAATGAGTAAACTTCAAAAAATTGAACAAAATAAATAAGAGGGAATTTTTCATTTTTAATATTTAAAGCTATTTGGGTTTTTTCAAATTTACTCAAAATATAAAATTTCCTATTTTTTAATTTTAATATATTTTAATAATTTTTAAATAGGTTCACATTTAAATAGGTAAAATATATTAAAATAATATGATTTACCATTTTTCTATCCAAAATGCTATTTAAAGGATCTTAATTTTCAATTTGATTCATTAATTAGGATACCATATGATTAACATTGCAAATTATATTTTTATTAAAAATTGATAAATTTTAATGAAAATTTCACGATTAATTTTTTTAAAAAAAGAGTTATTTTTTATGATAGATTTAAAATGTAAAATATTTGGATTAATCTTTAAGATTTAATCTGAAA